>PVKE010006550.1:0-53927 GCA_004027555.1 Craseonycteris thonglongyai | reverse complement strand
AAAAAAAAAAAAAAAAAGAAAAATAAAATCAGAAATCCTATTCTTTCATTAAGATCTAGAACTACAATGAAATCATAATTTCATTAGCCTTTATAGGCTATTAGTATATATATTGCAAAAATTGTCCCAGTTCTTCATTACTCACTGTAGCCATGTCTAGTCATGTCCTTTGCCATGTGTCTTTTTCTGTTTGTTGTTGTTGTTGTTGAGAGGAGAGAGAGAGAGAGAGAGAGAGAGAGAGAGAGAGAGAAGGGAGGAGGGCCCAGAGCAGTCTAAATAGTTGTACATCTTTAGTTGTGACATGGTTGTTTCATTACACACAGGTGGATGCCGGGCTGTGCATGGCGGGAAACCAAACCCGAAGCCTCCCGAATGGGAGGCAAGAACCTTTGCCACCATCCTGGCGGTTACCAGTTGCACTGCAGTTCAGCATATGGGTTTGCACAGACCAGGGCCTGGAATCAAACACTGGCCCTCGCAATTATGCAGCAAGTGCTCAACTGCTGTGCTATCCCAGCATCCTCCTCAATGCTTTTCATGTGTCAGGGATTGTGGTTTACAACAAACATCCAAATAGTCACAGTTTCAGGCCTACTGAACTTTGATCCTAATATGTCCCTAAAAGAACAGACTGCATCTTCTTCAATTTTGCTTTCCCAGTACCTACCACAGCATTTGCTACCTAGTCAATATTCAAATATTTGTTGGACAAATGACTGAATTAATGTACATGATTATAGAACATAATCACAGGTCAGAGTTCACTCAAATAAAGGAAATGTGCTCAAAGCTTAAAGATTCTAGGAACAATCTTCAACTCCTCATCCATACCTCAGCTATAGCTATGGTCTCCACTGAACCCAGAAACTGTTGTCTCTCTACTTAGCTACTCAGCAGACAAAGAAAACAGGGTGTCTTCTATCACAAATACTTTGGTGAAAACACAAGCAAAAGGAGAAGGCCATTGATAAAGTTAAAGCATGCAAGTGTTTGATGTATGATTAGGACAGCAAGTGGCATATCCTTTTAACAAATATCGATTGAGTACATATTGTGAGCCAGGCCTAATGCTAGGCCACGAAGTAGGGAGAATAACACTACTCTGGTCTGGGATCTATGGAACTACTTCCTAAAGGGGAAGACAGATATAATCAACTAAAATAAATTAATACAATTACAAATTGCAATACTGACAGGCAGCAGGGAGAGCACTTCCTGGAGCAGAAGCTATAAGAGGGCTGTCCAGAAAAAAAAAGCCAGATCATTGCCAATGTAACAAGAATGGTTACATGGCTGGATACTTTTTGGACAGTCCTTGTATGTTAGACAGGGCAGTTAGGGAAAGCAGTCAAGATTAGAAAGTAGAGAAAATGCAAAGAAGGCAATTAAGTCCTAACAGTAAGATCACCTCTTATAAACTATAATCACTGCCAATTTGCAATTATGTCCAAAGCTTATACCAGAAATGTGACTATAGTATTAGTATGATCCAATTTGATTAAATAGTGCCTGCTAAATGATTTTTCTTTCATCCATACTTGAAAGTATTCACCTACATTTTATATACACTTATCAGAAATTAAGTTTAAAAATCTTCCCGAGTTAATGTACATTTTTGGCAGAAACTATCTTCTACTATAGAGTGGTAAAATTCAAAATAAAAGCATAACATTCAAAGTTTATGAATTGGAGTAATTTGCTGTCACTTATCCATTCTATAGTTCTCAGGAAGGGACACCTGTTAGCACTGAGCATGTAATCATTTTTATTATTAAATACAAAGGTACAATTAAATACAGGCACAGGATGTGACCTGCATCATAATTCTGCTCAGCCTTTATCTTCACCATACCCTTTTCATTATCATGGGCCTTTTGTTCCTTTAAGTTTCTTTTGTCTCTCCCTAAATTCTTGAGCAAGCTATTTACAATCTGAATAATTAGCAATCAGTGTGTATCGGTGGTCTTTGACCCTATGTAAACGAAACATTGTAAAATGCCTTCACATAGCATATTTAAGTATATAAAGTTTTTACACCCTTAGGACTCTTCTTTCTTGAAACAGTTTTTAATGAATCTAAGCACAGTAAGTTTTCTACTTTTCAGATACTTAGGAATCTAGCTAGAGTTGAACAAAAATAGAACCACATTTCAACAGCAAACACCAGAGTGCTATAATATATCTGTGCAAAAAAGTTCTATGGATCATTTTATAATGAAAACCCCTCACCATCAGAACTACCCAGGATAATTCTTTCTCTAGCACAAGCCACAAATAGGTTTTTACATTTTTTAGAGATTTATTTTATTGTTTTTGACAGAGAGAGTTACAGAGACAGAGAGAAGGCGGAGGCCGCAGAGCAGTCTCCACAGTTGTACATCATAGTTTTTGACATGGTTTTGTTCCACACAGGTGGGCAGGAGCCGTGAATCAGGCCAGAGAGCTTCTGCATGGGAAGCACAACCCCAGAAGCTGGGGGCCAGACTGGGAGCCTCCCACATAGGAAGCTTGCCCCAGCAAGAACCAAAGTGGGGGCCTCCCACATGTAAAACACATCCCAGATCAGCATATGGGTCCACATGGGCTGGGCCAGGACTCAATCCTTAGACCCTAAGCGTCAAGATGAGCTCTTAACCCACTGAGTCATCCTAGCTTCCCCAATTTTAACACTTTTAATGAAGGAAAAGGGGAGAGGGGCAATGTGACAAGAATTAATTGAAATGAAGTTAAAAGTCAGGAAGCAAGACACACTATAGGGACTCTTTTACAGACAATACAATTATGTGGCCACAGGTAGTCTTCTTGGTTGTCTGTGAAATGCACTAAAGGTACCACTAAGCTATCATATAACATCTACCTTTGATGGTAAAGATCTTTCTTTACTGAAAGCTGCAGTCTGGAAAACACGGTGTCTTAATGTAAGACAACAGTCTTGTGAATGCTTGAGATTTATTTCCTTTGCAAGTATTTATTAAACACCTACTAGGTGCCAGGCATTAAGCTAAGTATCACTGTGAGAAGAAAGTGAAACATTGGCCCAGCTGCCCCAGGACTCTGAGACAAGACTAAGTGTATAGCTTGACTTGGAAAAGTCACAACTTTTGAAAAAGTCTCTGCATTTCTTAGAATATCACCTTTCTTTTTCCTCTGCAGTTTTCCTAAAACACCACAGAACATAGTGTTCCAGACATGTCTTGTTTTCTCTCATGTTACGGAAAGATTTGCAAGCTACCTACACAGAAGCATGTGCTTAAGTTCAAGTCCTGTCCCTATTAACTGTGAAACCTCAAGGTAGTTGCACCATCTAAGGTTCACTCATGTCTGTACGAGGAATGATAATGGGATTGATATAGAGTTAAAGTGAGGAATAAGTGAGATAGGTAATGTACATTATGTATAATAGTTCTCCATAAACATTAACTATTATCAAAAGTAAAAGAAAAAAAAAGGACGGGAAAGTCAAGGCCACTTTATACTTTAATTAAAAGATACAGCTACTGCATAAAATGTTTTAAAAAAAATTAAAACAAAAAAGTCCTGTATAGTCTCTAATTTTAAATGGTTTGTTGTTCATCAATGTAGTAAAGTTTTCCTGAACTGTGTAACAAACGACTCCCTAATCTCTGCACTTCAGGGATACTCTGTGCTATTTCTGTTTGTCTTTCTATCTCTCTTCACTTTTTATCAATGACAAGCAAGATATTCTTTTGCAGTCTCACAAAGGATAGGAAGATAGGGGAATGGTTTTCCATCCAGAGGAAAGGAAGTGTTAATGGGATAACAGAGTGTTTCAAAATATTCAAATTATGAAATCTTAATCTAGAAAACTTCATTTTCTCTTAGAAATAGGGAGTATCTGCCTGTTTTTACAAAGGAAATCAACACTTGCTATAAATTGAGAAAAGACAAAAGACCCAATTTATAATCCTCCAAACAGCCACTAACTGTTTCTCTCATAGATAACTGAGTTTTATTAGTTTTGCTGCCCAGCATCTAACCCCCTTTGCCCCACCATATAAGCCTTTTAGAAAGGCAGAGTTGGTCTCTCCCACTGGGACATAGGCTTCTGACCTGGGCCCAGCATCAGATCTCTGGACACAGATATCAATCCAGAGCTAGTAATCCAGAGAACCAGATGTGGAGAATCCAGTCTGAAAATGAAGCCAAACAACAGCAGCACCATTCCCCTTCTGGGGCAGCAGTGACAGAGATGTCAGCAGCGGTAGCAGAACAAGATGAAATGTGCAGTTTTCAGCATTAAAGTCAATGGACAGGCTCTGGGACAGGATTTTGTCTGTGGCTCTGGTTGGTGCAAATCATTTTGGGTCCTTCATTTTTCAAGTTTTTCTTCAGCTTTCTGAGTATTTCTGCCTGTGGCTCAAAAGTTCTTTCCTCCTTAAGTTAAACAGATTTACTTTTCTTTTGCTTGAGTCTAAAATCCTAGGCAAGTCCTGACCCCTGTAACTCAGTTTCCCCATTGCTCAAGCCACAGAGAGGGACTTAATGACCTCTCAAGTTATACCATTTTCATAAGTTGCAATCATAAAATTTCAACAGACCAACTAAAAACTTGAGAATATAATTCTATAACAAAGTAGAAGCCTTTGAATAGGAAATGAATCCACCTTTCATAAAAGGACTGGTAAAAGTGAATCCTTTCCCTTACACAGGACCGCCTTTCAGTCCCCCTCTCCTCATTTGTGTGTGAGCACACGCACACAACTTTTTACAAACCTGCTGGAATGGCTCAATCTGCCCCAGGGGTGATTTTGAGTGTGAGCTACATAATAAATACATGGGGCCATGTGCAAGGACCAGCTGGGGAATTCTAAGTGGAAGCAGCCTTTTGAGAACCTTTATCTGTTCCAAGGCCAGTCCTGTATCTTATCAAATTTCTCTCTCTAATCACAGGAAGATTCGGCACCTTATCAAACTGTTATCAAATCATCCTGACCAGAGCCCAATGTCCTGATTGTCTGAAAAGAATGTGTACTATCACACTAACATGAAAAGCAGGCTAACTCTCTTTCACCCAGGGAGAGCACTGGGCCTGAGACACAGAACACCTGAGTCAGGACACAGTGGACCACAGACACACACATCGCTGGATGTGTCTCTTCTTCATCTGCAAAGTAGGGTTTCACACCTACTTCTCTCTGCCAATCTTCTAGAGCCACTGTGATCATCAGATTAGAGCATTCATGGAGATATTTTTGCTGCCAACACCACCACGAATCTCAATAAAAAAATTTTATTGTTAGTGAAGATGTCCTTCTACTAAATTTACCTTCCCTCTGCTTTTGAGGTAATCTTTAATTAGTTATTCCACTCATATTTTGATACTCAGTGATCAAGATATGTCTTAGCAACTCAGATTCAATGCTTATTGAGAAACTTTATTTGGGACTTGAAACTTTCAAAGAGGAAGAAAATAAGGATTTCTCTTTTCAGCTATAAAACAAAACAGCTCTAGGCTCACTTGACAAGTATACCTATAATCAATATTGTTTCAAACTATAGTAAAAAAGATCCACTTGCTTCTGCTCAAACTTGATATTTCTAACCCAAATCCTAATCTTAATTTGGTTATTCAAATAGGTTTGCCCTACTGGATTTTTATAACAGCAATCAGGAGTCACCTGATCAACATTGATGTTTTGTTTCCCATAGGAATTAATAAATTAGAGCAGGAACTTAATTCTATCCACCCCAATCATCATGACCACCAATTTATCTCCAATGACAATATGCTGGCACGTAGGAAGATGCTGAACTATTTGTAGTCTATAGTAACCAACTTATAATTCAATATTCTGTGAGTTTGGCTAGTATCCATCAATTTAGCACACTGCTTACCCTGAGAGAAATGAAGAAAACAGATAGTCTGAACCTTTACAGCCAAGAGCACTTGCTGAGGCAGAAGACTGACATACAAGCAGTGTGAGAATCAGCTGAACAGGGCCCTTTCTCTCATATTACTAACTACCTAACAGCTGATAAGAGGTCTGATATCTCCCAGATAAAAAGACAGAAAAAGAAAGTTTATACACAATATAGTTATCAATGAGACTATATCAGTATTGCAGCCACATACATCAAACACTACGCCAGATGCTCTAACCATATTTTTAAAAGCCAACAAATTTGTTCTGGGAAGATAAACACAAAGGAGAAAAACAGAGTAGCTATATTAAGATCTTCTGTGAGAAATTAGCTTAGATGTAAGTAGCTGATAACTCCATCTGACTATCTATACCTTTCAAAAGAGTAAGAAAATAAATTAGATAACTGAATTCTGTTACCTACTTTGAAAATACACATTTCTAAATAAAAGAAGCAATCCATTTCCTGACACACACACACACACACACACACACACACAAAAGTTTTGTGTATTGCTCTAAACTTCAATGATACTTCAACTTCTAGCTGGCCAAACTATATCTCATATTAAATTTGAATATGGAGTAGGTACTGAACATTATTGAAAACTCTTTAATTTATAATAGTTGGATGCAATAATGACATGATAGCTATATAGTATGTTGATAATACAAAGAATACTTCCTATCTGTTAAATATGCTTTAAAATGTTCTAGGTGTGGGGATGTTACCTATAAAAGCCATACAATCTCTGTTGATATACTGAACTCTGTTTTTGGCCATACCTAAATGAATGAGTATGAATGTGTTCCAGTACAAATGTTTATGGACACAAAAACTTAAATTTTACATAATTTCATGCCACAACATTTAACCCTTTAAAAATATAAAAAATCATTCTCAGCATACAAAATAAGAGGAAGGTAGGTATTTAACCTTTGCTCTAGGAGGGAAAAGAAGAAAAGTGAGAAGGAAAGGGCTGCAAAGGGAGAAAATAAATAAGGTTATCCATGAGGTGATAACTGTTATAGCTAGAGATGGCACTTTCATATTCAAAATCCAATTCTAATTTTGGGTATGCTTGCACATTTTGATACTAAAAAGTTAAAAATTTTTAACTCAGTGAGGGGAATCCTTTCACAATATACATATACAAGGGCTGTCTGGAAAGTATCCAGCCATGTAATATGAAAATAGAGGTATTTATGGTTGGAGTGTTTTCTGGACAAGCCTTGTATATCAAACTACCACATTGTACATTTTAAACCTTATAATTTTATTTTTTTTTTATTTTATTTTTTAAAGATTTATTTATTGTTTTTGACAGAGAGAGAGATACAGAGTAAGAGAGAGAGAGAGAAGGGGAGGGCCCAGAACAGTCTCCATAGTTGCACATCATTGGCTTTTCCACACAGTTTCATTTCACAGGTGGGCGGGGCTGCACAGGGCAGGAACTGGGCTGTGGTCTCGCCCCGGTGAGAACTGAACTGGGGGCACTCCCCAGTTCAGCATATGGGTCTGCACGGGCCGGGGCCGGGATTCGATCCTTGGTCCCGGGGGCTGCAAAGTGAGCGCCTAACCCACTGAGCGATCCCAGCTTCCCCATAATTTTATTTTTTAATTACACTTCAATAAAGCTATAGGGAAGTTATTATTTTTTTTTTTTAAGAGAAAGGAAAGAAGGAAGGGAGAGATGGAGAGATAATAGAATGAGAGAAGGAAGGACAGAGGAAGTAAGAGAAGAAGGAAAGATTATTTTTGCTGCCACCACTCCCATTATGATGATGGAGGCTCCCAATAAATCTATTGTTAATTTGGTTCGGGTGAAATTGTGTTTAACCTGACATGTGTTATCCACATTTCCACAGCAACATAAAACAATGGTTTTTCAAAACTTTCCCTCTAGGAGGGAAAATAACTATAGATCTAATCAATGTACCCTATACTTGAGAAAAGACATTTCCAATATTCTAGAGAATTTGATTCAATCTGCACTCAATAAATATGCAGGAGCTAAAAATGAAATGATTCAACAAATAGGCTATATACTCATTTTTGATAAATTATTACATAAATTAAAATTAAATAGTACCATTAAAATAGCTCTTTCGCTAAAAATGTTTCAATGCATTTCAAAACAAATTTTTCCCTTTGTCTCTGAAATACTGGGGCACAGTCATATGCAGCAAGACTCAAATGTGAGAAATCAACAAAACAAACAAAAACTAACCACACCCTAACATTCTTAACAATTTCCTATAACATATAAAAAATAAAAAATAAATTTAGATATAATACAATGTCACACTAAACAGACAATATATTTATTCGTTTTACTTTCAACTTTTAAATATTGGGTTGAGACATATAACTATTACTGATATTTTCACTTTTGTGGTATAATGAAAAATAAAAAGAATCAAATACTATGTTTCAGTGAGTTGAGTTTCTTGCAATTCTGTTTTCCTGGAAATGCTAGTCAGTGGTTACTGTAAAATAAAGATCCTATTAGTTTCCATCTGAGAGACTCAAAGAACCATCATCCAGTTGTTAAATTACTGACAACTTTCAACAAACAGGCTCAGCCCTAAGCAAACCCTGAGTCAATCCTGATCATAGTTGGCAATACACAGGGTCTGGCAGAAGTAACGCCCCTTTATTTATGAACTGGTAATCTATACCATATCTGTTCTTTTTTTTTCTAACAAAACCATAGGTATGTAATTCTGTAACATAACAGTATCACACTCAAGCATGCTATAATACTTTTTTAAAAAAAGTATATTACTTCTGCTGGACCCTGTATAAGGAGTTCTGTTCCTCCACAATTAGAATCTGCTCACAAATGGTTATCTGCCTACAGGGAACCCATAGGCAAGGGAATCCCCGATGTCACCCAGCCTGCAATCTTGCCCGCCATATACACCTAACAAAAGAGTCCCTACTCAATATCTGCTTTGCCATCGATGGTCCTACTTGGACTAGAACTCTGCTCTTATCTTAGATTGCTTAGCCAGAGCTCTGCCATTCGGCCTAGCTCTTCCCTCAAAGACTGGTCTCTGTCTCTTTCAAAAAATAAGATGCTTAGTGTCCTCTATAGACTATCCCTCGTTCCCAATGAATTCTCAAGATGTTGTGTACTTGACTCCACGGATCATCACTGCACTAATAAAATGGCTTCCCTGCTCAAACCCACCATCAGGAATACTAAGATTGCCAAGTAAGCTGAGACAGGTTGTTTGGACTGCCAGCCACTCCCTTTGGAAGACTGCTTACAGCCAGGCCAGATCTTGACTCAACTTGTTCCTGGTTCACTTTTCTGTTATCAAACTGTTTTGGGAGAACCCAGCCCTTGAAAGCTATTGAAGGGTGTCCATATTTTAAGGGTAAGAAGCATTTTAGCAGACATGGCCAAGATTTAGTGCTGCCACATACAGAGCTATCTATAAAAGTAGACTCTATGAATTTTTCACTGCCTAAAGATAATAAGAGAAACAGTCACACATCTAACTCTTTTATCTATACCATCGTTCAGTATGCAAATTCAATGTCAATTTTACTTTATAAGTTTTAAATTCATCTGGTAAAATAAATACTTAATTTATTATACAAATAGAAACCTTATATGTAAAAAAAAAAAAAAAATGCTGAATTTTATTTAAAAACATAAGCCTAAGAATCAAAGACTTTAAACAGACTGTAACAGTCTATTCACCTTAAGGAACGGACAAAATCATAATATGTTACTCCATTAAAGTATAACTTTAAATACAGCATATTAGTCTTCAACTTTAACACACGTCTGAAACTTCCGAGCACTGCACAAACACACTTTTGTAAAACAACCTCACAGCACTCTGATGTGACCGTATGTTCATTAAAAGGAAGTA
Source organism: Craseonycteris thonglongyai (assembly GCA_004027555.1). Classification (NCBI taxonomy): domain Eukaryota; kingdom Metazoa; phylum Chordata; class Mammalia; order Chiroptera; family Craseonycteridae; genus Craseonycteris; species Craseonycteris thonglongyai. The sequence goes on along the minus strand of PVKE010006550.1, from coordinate 44,154 downwards.
TTACAACTTACATACATAAGGTACATAATGAATTCAGTGTGTGTCTAGAGTTGGCTAATGCCATTAAAGCACATGCCAAAAGCAGACTATAAATCAAAATGTGATTTGTCAAAGTAAGATCTTAATATGATACAGGTTAGAAATAAATAAACAAACCATTGACGTTCAGATATGGGATTAGTGAAGAGAGCTAAGCCCAAACTGAGACCAGGTTGCAACTGACATCCCTTTGTTCTATCTATAGCTTTGGCTATTTCTCTCTCTCCCACCTGGATAAGTACAAAATTAGCATGCACCAGGTATGCTTCACGTCTCCAAGAATTTATATCTCTAATGCCACTTTAAAGACTGATATTCTTTCCAAAATGTTGACATAAACCAGTTGGGCAATTACAGATTTCTTTTAAAGCCCACATTATTTTGTTTTTTGGTTTGTTTTTTTTTCAATCTAGATGATTCTTAAAAACAAAATTTATAAAACACTTCACAGTAGTTTATTAATTCACATCCAAATTGAGGAAGGCTTAATGAAAAACTAGAAAGAGCAGATACATAAATAAAAAGGCCAAGCCACAAAAAAATAAGAATATATAGTTAGTGGATACTGGAGTTGTCCAGGAAATGTAAACAGAGAGACTGTTCCATGCTTTACACCCTCTCTTTCCTATGTTTTCATCTCTTTCTCAGCCTGGGCTCCTTCAAGTCAGCATAAAGTCTTATCCAAAACACTTCCCATTAATTGCCCAAATATTTTCCCTGGATACCAAGTTCCCTGCTTTAAAGGCTGTTTTCATTCACTGCATGCCCACTGCCTGCAAAATTCAAAACGAACTCCTCAGCATGGTAAACATGATCTTCCATGATCCACAACCTTACTCCACACTTCTACTGCCCCTATGCTCCAACACTCTAACTCTCTACAACTCCTTCTTGTATTTCATATGTCTTTTGGCACAATGTGTCCTTCCACCTCCTCTCCAAAGACTTCATGTGGCTATTCTACTATTCTTTTTTTTTTTTTTTAGGTTTATTTCATTGTTTTTGACAGAGAAAGAGACAGAGAGAAGGGGGAGGGTCCAGAGAAGTCTCCATAGTTGTATGTCATCAGTTTTCAACATGGTTTCATTCCACACAGGTGGGTGGGGCCATGCAGGGTGAAAACTGGGCCGGGGGACTCGCACATGGGAGGCACCCCACCACCACCAGCTGGGGCTGAATAGGGGGCTTCCCACATGGAAAGCTTGCCCCAGCAAGAGCCAAACTGAGGGCCTCCCACATGTGAAGCACACCCCTGTTCAGCAAATGGGTCCACAGGGGGCCAGGACTCGATCCTTAGATCCCGGGGCTCCAAAGCAAGTTCCTAACCCACTGAGCCATCCTAGCTTTCCCCTCTACTATTCTTAAAATTCAACAAAGTACTACTTACTGAAGGAAGCTTTTCTAGATCCCCTCATGCCTACCTCAGGTATGTGCCTGTCACAGAACTTCTCACATGGTACCAATACAAATCAACCGTCTGCCTGTCTGTATCCTCCATTAGCCAAAGAGCTTTACGAGGAAACATTTAGCATTATTCTCTGTATCTCCAAGGCCTGTCACATTACCAATATAGGTAGTGCTAATATATAGTTACTGGTAGTTAGGTCCAGGGAATCCAAAACTACAAAAGAGCAATTATAAAACCCAAGACCAAGGACAAGAGATAAGAAATCCTTGAGTCTCAGAAAGGCCGGCAATTATAGAAATCAAGGCCGAGAAAAAGCAGTTCTCATAAAGTCCTAGCCAGCACGCTCAACCCAGATGTAAGGTCAGCCCTTATACCCCTCCTGCTTAGAGTTTCCTGATACCTGCCTTTAAAATGCTCTCCCACCTCCCAGATGCTGCTGATGCCACCTTTCAGAGCCAGCCTAGCCATTCTTGGCTGTTTCTAATACCTGCCCATAAAAATGCTGTCCTAACTTGGCAGACTTCTCCTTTAAATTTATTTTTATTGTTTTTGACAGAGAGAGAGAGAGAGAAAAAGAGAGAGAGAGATACAGAGACAGAGATAAGGGGGAAGGCCTAGAACAGTCTCCATAGTTGCACATCATCGGTTTTTCCACATAGTTTCATTCCACAGGTAGGCACGGGGTTGCACAGGCCAGAAACTGGGCCAGGGTCTCACCCTGGTGAGAACTGAACTGGGGGCACTCCCCAGTCCAGTATATGGGTCCGCACAGGTCGGGGCCGGGATTCAATCCTCGGTCCCCAGGGCTGCAAATTGAGTGCCTAACCCACCGAGCCATCCCGGCTTCCCCAGACTTCTCCTTTAATAAGCCTGCTTGCTTGAACTCAATGTGTGGTCTCTCTTCAGCAAACCTTACAGTTTCTAGATAAAAGATGATAGACAAATACATACATACATACATACATATATACAATAGATGACAGATAATAGATAGATTGATAGCAAAAATTGTCACTGGCATTAAAAATAACCTAAAAAACACTATCCTACCTAGAAAGATATGAATCTACACGTTAGTTCATCTTGCTATGCAAACTGTTGCTTCCTGTATAGTCATTCCAAACTTCCCAAGACCAAAACATAAAGGTCAATCTTGAAGAAGAACAGAATACAGAATTAAAGAAAGCCTTAGAGTATACTGACATTCATTTTTGAGTCTACACAGATGAGGCAATAACATATACCTAGCTGTATATAATAGGCAAACTTCTACTCAGAAGTAACACACATCAACATTCAGTCAACTTCATACATCATATATCGGGAAGTTCAGTAACATTACATGGAAATTACTTTTGCACATCCTGGGACTTTTCACAAACTTCTGAAGGGCAGATCTATCAAAACCAACTAGGAGTGATAAGATCCAAACCTGAGGCCCTGCTGACAGAATCAGATCCTTTAATAGCCTAAAAAAACTAGATGGCAAAATGCAGGCCAGGCAAGAAGCCCTATAATTTGGAGAGCAGCAGCTTCAGCAGCAAAGACATGTGGCTAAAATTCAATTCCTGCTTTCAAACCATTCTCCAACACATTTCCAGAAGATCTCACAGTTCATCAGTTGATGGGGGAAAATAAGACTGCTCAGCTTTTCATTATTTCCTATTAATAGATTAACCAAATATATATATACAGAGACCATCAGGATCTATCCAAGTGGTCCTTGATGCTACAACAGGGCAGAATTTTCTAGAGGACTCTTCTCTGGACGCCAACAAAATGGAAAAGCAATGAGAGTGGTCACATCCTACTGCCCAGGAAAGCAGCATACCACATTCCGTGGCTACTGCTGCCTTCAGCCCTTGGAAACTCCACTCCTTGGGGAGGTAGAGAATCCATTTAAAGATCTGGGGTAACTTAATCCCCTGAGGCCAAGTTTAGGCATCACATGGTGAGTGAGCTCTTCTGGCACATGCACACACACACACACACACACACACACACACACATACACACCTCCTCTTCGACATCAAGGGCTACAGCTCTTTCTCACTGAGAGTTAAGAAAACCTCAGTATGTGTCTGTGCAATACTAGACAAATCACAATTTGGATAGCCAATATACGTGGCAGAGGTAGAAAGTAGAGATTCTTTTTTTCCCCAAGCTGTCTGACACTCAATAGCCTTCTAAGTTCCTGTCCCTTTGTTGGCTACACTCAAGGACTTCTGTGACATGGTGTCATGGTGTTACCTGGTTTCTGGGGGGTGGGGGGGTGGGGGGGGGGTTGATCTCTAGTAACTGCTGTTGCAGCCAGCAGAATCATTTCAATAAGAGAGCTGATAGGAACTGGCCTTTCCGGTGTCTCTAAAATTTCAAGTTCAGTATCTGTGAAAAATGGCTAAAATGCCAAAATTTAAAAGGAATCAAGAGAGGAAAAGAGTCTGAAATGTATACCTCAAAACATACATGCACAGAGGGAACATGTGATGCTGGAGGGACTCGGCACCAGAGAAGGGATAAAGTTCAGTCATAGACCACCGCCCAGCAGACCGAAGGCCCAGAAACACCGAGAGGCTGTCAGAAGTTTGCTGAATAGAGACACTTAAAAACCAAAAGGAGAGATGTTTTAGACAACTGTTGTCAAAATTAAAAGGAATTGGGGGAAATCAGTTCTATTTACATGTGGGTGGGACAGGGAGAAGAGAAAGACCAAGGTTACATCAAGCAACCAATGTAGCAAACTTAAAAATTTAAACTTTCAGGGGAAGCCGGGATAGCTCAGTGGGTTAAGCGCTCGCTTTGCAGCACCGGGGACCGAGGATCGAATCCCGGCCCCGGCCCGTGTGGAACCATGTGCTAACCTGGGGAGTTCCCCCAGTTCAGTTCTCTCTCTGTCTCTGTATCTCTCTCTCTCTCTCTGTCAAAAAAAAAAACACAACAAATTTAAACTTTAGTGAATGACATATTTCATTACTTCTAGGTATTTATTATATATATTTTAAACATTAAATTGTATGTTTGTTTCATTGTGTTTATGTTAATAATGTTTATGCTTACTTCTTTTAAACAGGGTTTTTTTCTACTTAAAAACAAAACATACTTGAGTGGAGACACATGGTTTTCTCTTTATTCATACTTAAGAATCATGAGGATACCAATTTTACCCAAAAGTATGAGGAGAAAAAGAAACATACAAGAAGATAGAGGGAAAATGTAAAATATATATTATAATCTTACTTTACATAATGCATACTTCCTATAATGAGCAAGTGCTTTTATTTACTTTAAAATGCTGGTTGAAGAGGCAACTATTGAAAAAGATAATCTGAATTTATTTTATTCCCTTAAGGGGTTAGGAGTAGGGAATTTATTTAATTTGTAAATCCTAATTCAGATTACCTTTTCAATGATAATGTATTTATAACCATCTCCCTTTTTTTTTTACCCAAAAAGACTTGAGTTAACTACTGAGGTTCAGTGCTGTGCACAGAGAATAGTGAGAGAAAGAGAAACAGAGACAGAGACAGAGAACTGAAACTCTCAACTCAACTTTCTTTCAGTTACCGGTAGACTTTCAGTCAAGACTTCGTTCTCTGTAGGGGGAAGTAAAACTGAATGCATTCATTACTGTTTTCCTCAGGTTAACCCTGGAATTTAAAACTCCTGGGATATATGAACTTTCTGGTCTACTGAGAGGCTCTGACGTTACGTATCCCAAGTTGATTTAGAGTTATATATTAATCACCTTTGATATAATATACAAGTTATTTGATTTTGTTCTTAATCTGATAGTTGCTTATCTAATTATTGGGTTCATTTTAGCCTTTTCTGCTCAATAAACTTATTCTTCTGACTAGACAGAAAATTATATATTGGTAATAGTTTTCCAGTGAATGCAAGAATACCTATTTGATTTTGGATAAAAAAGCAACAGTTACATAATTCAGGTGGAAAGTCAGTTATAGATATGTTTAATGTGGAGAGTGGAATTTTTTTTTTTTTTAAGTAGGTTGTATGGTTCATGTTTTCTGTGGGTAGACATAATATTCTACACAGTATTTTATTAATATAAAGTGTGATATGAGTAAGTATTAATAGTAATAATGAAACCAGTTCACACTCTAAAATACTGGTCTATTTGGCTCAAGAGACTATAGTCTACCAAGGTGTTAGGTTTATTTATAGGAACTGTGTACCAATGCCTTTTTTTTTGTCAGTTTTTCTATATTACTTTACTGGGGTTTGGTTGTAGAATTGGTAGTTGAAACTAAAGTGTGGGGCTTTTTCACTGAAGAGATGCTTTTATTATTGCAATTTTTTGTGAAGTTAGACAACACCAGCCTGGCTTCCCTTTACACTAAGCAAGCTGTTATGTTGTGTACAGAACCTCTCTAAATGGATTTGAGTACCTTTCTTTACTTTTTTTAAATTTTCCTGTGTGTCATTTTTTCTGAATATGTATCTGGGCAAAAACTCTTGATCCCCTTGAAAGAAAGCAAGAAAACATACTGGTGTGGGTAGATCCATGGGCATCTAGGGGCTCTGCCAACAGATACAATCATGCAAAAAAGTAGCAAGGGGAGGCCGGGATGGCTTGGTGGGTTGGGCGCTCACTTTGCAGCACCGAGGACCGGGGGTCGAGTCCCGGCCCCGGCCCGTGCGGAACCATATGCTGAACTGGGAGCTCCCCTAGTTCATTTCTCTCTCTGTCTCTGTATCTCTCTCTCTCTCTCCCTCTCTGTCAAAAATAAATAAATAAATAAAAATATATTAAAAACAACATCTATGTTTAAAAAAAAGAAAAAAAAAGTAGCAAGAAAATCAGTTCCTAAAGACAGATCATTATAGCTTTTTATTTCCTATTTCCCCATATTCCAATGGCAATTATTTCCTACTTTCCTTCCTTCTAAATGTGACCAATGAGATCATATTTCCGAAGAAAAGTTACTTTGAGACAGATGCATTGAATGAGTTACTTTAAGCCTCAATATACAGCACATTTAAATATTGCTTATATTTCTTGAGCAGTTTTTCCAATGTCTCTAAAACAGAGGTGCCCAAACTTTTGGCTTCCCTGGACCAGCTGGGAAGAATTAATAGTCTTGGGCCACACATAAAATACACTAACATTAACAATAGCTGATGAGCTAAAAAAAGTCACAAAAAAAATCTCATAATGTTTTAAGAATTTGTGTTGGGCCTCATTTAAAGTTGTCCTGGGCCGCAGGTTGGACATGCCTGCTTTAAAAGGAAAGTAGAAAATCCCTCAAACATTTAAATCTTTACAGGAAGCTATAGTTAATTAGCTTCATGTCTACATTTTTAAAATGTACCACTAATATAAAAATAAACTTTTACTAGTAAGTATATAATTTCATGTATTAATATAAAACAGACTTATCTATTTAAAATATTATAATTAACATAAGTATTTAGTCTGACTAAGCAGATTGGCATTCAATGCAAGCAGATGACATGAACTATGTTTTAACAAACTTAAACAAATCAGAGCATATTTTACAGAATAATAAAATTATGCATTTGCGACTCAGCCTAATTTTAACATCTCTATCAGATAACACTAATGGATGCAACACTGTTTTGTCCAAACAAAGAAAATAAGATTTCATTTACAAAACCAAAAATAACTTAAAACACGGTTTATTGATGGCTAAGGCTATACTGATAGATATATTTTGATCCAAGCAGTTAACATAGCTACAAAATTTAATTCTATATAATTGTGGTCTTGGATGCTTTTTAAATTCACCTTTTCAAAACATTGTGGTTCCTTCTACTACTGTGCAAGGAGATACTCATTATATAAAGGTAATCTGAACAATCGGGATTTACTATATTTAGTGGAAAAAAATCAAGGCACTACTATTATCTAAGAAATGGTATGGGGAACAAATACAGACATACATATAATATACACAAATGCACATGTAAAATAAAAGGATATACCAGAATTCTAAAATTAAACAAAAAAGAAAACCTTATATATAAAGAGAAAGAGAGAATAGGGTAGAGAAAACAGGAAGAAAAGCTAGCCTTATTTGAATAATTGTTTTTATTTTTTATTTTGAAACGCTGTACTTTATATAATTATTAAACAAAATCCCAGCTTTAAAAAATATAAGCCCCTAATCATCAACAACAAAATTAAACTGATTTGTTTTATTGCGTTCATGGCATAACCACATTGATAGAAAGTTTGTCAAGCAGCTTTAAAAGACAGTAATTTGTTTACATATGGCCACTGGCACATACTCTAAGAACATCATCAAAATACAACAAAAAAAATCATAAACTGGTTTCTGTGATAATATTTTTATAGGTATGATTGATGAGGTTAAATAAAAGCCATGTTCTGAATTTGAACTGGGACTACATCTAAGAATTTATCATGTTTTTCTTTTTTAATAAAACACTTATCTTTATTATTTCTACTGAAAGGTTTAGAAATAATAACCAACAGTAGCAATGAACACTCTCAGTAAATAGATTATGGTCTCTAATTACCATTTCCCATAGGAAGGAGTCAAGACTTATTGAAGAAATGCTTGCTTCCAGGTCTAGGGCAAGAAAGTTTCAAGAAGAGCTGAAATAACTTGTCATAGCAGATAGCACAGAAGTCATCATGGACTATCCATAGAATATCAAATGTGCTCAGGAGCAAACTTGAAGAAGCATCCATGGGCCAGAGATAGGGAGATTTGAACATCAATAACTAATGAATTGATACACATCAAATACATTTAAAGTCATGAGTTCAGTTGATAATCCAAAAAAATTCTCATCACATTTGAAGAATGTTAGACCACCAACTCATTATTTTTGAAAACTAAATTAGTAATTAATGGAAAGCATCAAGTATTCCAAGTTGAAGCTGGAAGTTTATTTTTATACAAAAATGTAACTAAAGGTAGGTAAAGAGTTGATACATGGAAATAATAAGTAATCCAACAAATAAATGAATAAGGAAAGATGGAATTTAAAAAATACCATTTTATAACCTCTTAATCTCTAATGAAATATTGTAATGAATTGATCCAGGCAATGATTACAATGACCGATTTTTTTTTAAAACAGGCATTTATACTCATGTTGGAAATTCATACCACTGCCTATAAAGTATTTTTGAGAAAAAAATTTGATCAAGCCTCCTTATAACAAGTCACCAAAATGTCCCACCCTCTCTCCAATAAATTATGCATCCTGTTTTCCTTACTTTTGCAATATCCTGCCCCTTAAATTTGGGCTGTCCCTGTGATTCATTTTAATTAACAGAATGTGGTAAAAGTGATACTGTGTGACTTCCAAGGCTGGGTCAGAAGAAGACTTCCATTTAAGCCTTCTCCTCTTGGTACACTCAGTGCGATAAGCCAAATTCTGACTACGGTAGGTAAATGTCCAACCCAGCCATTTGGAAAAGCCACAGTGAGACTGAGATGAGGGGCTAGCCCCCAGCTGTTCCAGCCTTCTCAGTCCCAGAGCCAGACATGTAAGTAAGAAAGCTTTCAGAAGACTCCAGCCTCAGCCGCAATCTCACTGCAACCACAGGGGAGATCCCAAATGAGAACTACCCAGCTGAGCCCATCCATCCTCAGAATTGTGAGTGTCCACTCATGTTTGAAGCCACTAAGTTCAAGTACTTTGTCTTATGAAACAACAGATTAAGGGGATGCCAGGATGGCCCAGTGGGTTAAGCACTCGCTTTGCAGCCCCAGGGACCGAGGATCGAATCCCGACCATGGAGCATGTGGACCCATATGCTGAACTGGGATGTGCTTCCCACAAGGGAGGCACCCAGTTCAGCTCTTGCCCCCAGGTTCAGTGCCTGGCTCAAGGGGGCATGCCTCCTATGCGGGAGGACCCCAGCCTAGATCAGGCCCTGCATGACCCTCGCCCACCTGTGTGGAATGAATCCATGTTGAAAACTGATGATGTACAACTATGGAGACTGCTCTGGGCCCTCCCTCTTCTCTCTGTCTCTCCCCTTCTCTCTGTCTCTCTCTGTATGTCAAAAACAATAAAATAAATCTTAAAAAAAAACAAAAAAAAACAAGAAAAAACTACACACATTAATGGAACAAGCCTAAATACCAATTTATAGGAAATGTAGGTGAACCCGTAGATGAAACAACGAGGAAGCAAAGAAAGAAATGGGAAATGTACTAGTTAAAAAAAAAAAAAAATGAATTGACATAGATGAACCTTAACTAGGATTTTGTTAATGGGTTAAATTGTTTAATCCAGAGCTGATTAAGACTACGGTATGAGACCACAGGGAGCATGTGCACATGACCAAATATCTGATATTAAGAAATTATTGTTAAGTGTTTTAGCAGTGATTGTATTTAAAAAAAAAAATTCTGAACTTTAAAGATACAAACTAAAATATTCATGGATGAAACACATATCCGGGGGGTAGTGGGGAGCCGACAGAAGTACAAAGTTAAGCCATGAGTTTACAAATGTTGAAACTGGAAGTTCATTTTATTATTTTCATTGCTTTTGCAAATGTCTCAAATTTCCCTTAATAAAAATGCATATACTTAGTTGAATTATCTGGCTGTTATTTTTGTTAAAGTAAGTGATAGACTTAAAACCTAATGGTAGGGGAAGCTGGGATGGCTCAGGGTTAGGCGCTTGCTTTGCAGCCCCAGAGCCTGAGGATCAAATCCCTGACACGGCCCATGTGGACCCATGTGCTGAACTGGTGTGCCCCCAATTCAGTTCTTGCCGGGGCTGATACGGGAGACTCCCACCCCAGTTCCTGCCCTGAGCAGCCCCACGCCCACCTGTGGAGTGAAACTATATGGAAAACTAATGCTGTCAACTATGAAGACTGTTCTGGGCCCTCCCCCTTCTCTCTGTCTCTATCTTTCTATGCCAAAAAACAATAAATAAATCTTTAAAAAACAAAAACAATGGTAGCTGAAAGATGTAATGTTGTTCTCATCTATATTTTGTAAAGCTCTTTCTTTCTAGCAAAGAAAAAAATTTGCTTCCACATCACCAAATGTCCTAAATATTGACCCAAATATTTAGCTTGGATACTCCTTCCCCTTTAAAACAGGGTTCATAATATCCCATCCCAGCATACATACCGAACTAGGTCAAGATAATTTATGAGAAAAAAATATGTATTGAAAAACCATACTCTGCTACATAATATAAAACACTGGTGGTAGTAGGGACCAGGTGTTTCGCACAATACTGGGCAAATATGCAATGAACTGTCTTAAAACTTGAAAGTTCAGAACTCTGTCCATTCAATGCATTTGGGCCCTAACACCAGGAACAACGCCTAGAAAAAAATAGTAGGCATTCTGTGGTTTCTCTTCAGATCACATAAATCTTTTGCCTTTTACTAAAAAACAGTAGAAACTCAATAAATATTTTTTGGATGAAAGAGTAAACTAGGAGATGGGCAGCATGGAGATTTTTAATGCAAGAGCTTTTGCCTTTGCTCCTGCATCTTTTCAAAAAGGGTTAACTAAGCAACAGTGTGTGAGTGGCAGACAGCTTACTGTGAACCCACCAAAACTATCTGCTCAAACAACTTGTGTGTGTGTGTGTGTGTGTGTGTGTGTGTGTGTGTGTGTGTATCCTATCGTTGGTGAATTTTAGCACTGTTCTTAATATTGAACAACATGGATGACTACTATCTCAGTATCCTACACATAATCAAATCTACTTTTGTGTGCTTTTTGTCTTCTTAAAAAAACTAATTACAAGAGAATGAAAGCCTGGTATTCAGTACATGCTGGTCAAGTGAGCAACAAACAATTGCAAAGTCTCCTAGGGGCTATTTATGCTGTCTCATCATCAGCAAGCTAAAGCATATGTGGGATGTTAGCCTGGTGGGACACAAATGTGTCCTATTTATTCAGGGTTTCCTTTGAAGCCACAATTTATAAGTTTTGTTTCTTAGGGGTACATGTCAAAATTCATTTAGCATTACTTGGTATCAGATATACTGAATAGCAAAAAGGCAGCATTCAGGGGCAAAAAATATGCCTGCTATATAAGCAATAATGTCAGTTTCATTTATGTAACTCACAGAAAATAAGAGGAGAAATACAATGAAAATGTTGATATGGTAGGAAATCAAGATAAAGACTATACGTTTAATTTATAAGTCTAAATCTGCATATGGATGAGGAGAAATATTACAAAAAATATACTTTAAATCAATTCTAAGATGAGGATAATTTTAGAGTAAGTTCTTTTAAATTTAAATGCTGTGTTTTCTAACTCTTAAGTTTCAAAGATTATATACTTATACTGAGCATGTTTATATGCACAACATTTTACTTTTTCCTAAGAATGTTTTACAGACTTATCTAGAAAAATCTGCAAATGTTAAGTTTATAAAGGGATATCTGTGGAACTGATGTTTAACTTTTGACCAATTACGTAAAGTACAAATTTGGTAGACAGTAGAACATCCATAAAATTGACCCAAATTAAACAATTAATATTTAAATAATGTTTTACAAAGCTATTTTACATTTATTAATGTAATAATAAATTACAGTTCAGTTCTCACCAGGGTGAAGGCCCTGGCCCGGTTCTTGTCCTGTGCAGCCCCATTCCCACCTGTGAAATGAAACTATGTGAAAAAACGAATGATGTGCAACTATGGAGACTATTCTGGGCCCTCCCCCTTCTCTCTGTCTCTGTCTCTGCATCTCTCTCTCTGTCAAAAACAATAAAAAAAGAAAAAGACAACTTATATATGTGTTATATGTATTCTTTTATATGTATCAATATCTATACAATTTTAAAACTCAGTATATATAATAATAAGAATCTGAAAAGAAAGCTTGAAAACTTTTTGAAAATAGAACTTTATATTTTAAAATAAATGTTATATTTTTATTTTAAGAGGGAAATAAGGGAAGCCAGGATGGCTCATTGGGTTAAGCGCTCACTTTGCAGTGCCAGGGACCCAGGATCAAGTCCCAGCCCTGGCCCGTGTGGACCCATGTGCTGAACTGGGGAGTGCCCCAGTTCAGTTCTCTCTCTGTCTCTGTATCTCTCTCTCTCTCTCTCTCTCTCTCTGTCAAAAACAATAAAAAAAAGTTAAAAAAAATGTTTAAAGAGGGAAATAAAAACAACAATAAACAAGATTTAATGTATCATTACAAATACTGATATTATGATATTATCTTGGTTGCCATGATAATAACCACTCTTAGCTAAAAGTTTTGTTTTCTTCTAGACCCCTCTATCAAAGTCCACAGAAATTGGACCTTGAGAAATGAAGGAAGGGATTTGGTAATGTATACTCTTCCAGGGGAATTTTTCCTCTCACTGAGTACATACACTTACCTTGAAAACATTCAAATTAGTCAGTTATCAAAGACATAAAATGATAACAAATTACTAATCCAGTGGTTCAACAACAACAAAAAAATTTAAGTAATTACAAAAGTAAAGTAAATGTCAGCATATAACCTCAATATGGTATTTATTTATAAACACAAACCTATACTGTTGTACATAATTATAAAGTAGACATTTTCTTGGACCATATATAAAAACAGGCATTTATATAAAATTTGATAGAAATAGATCTAAGTAGAAGTTATAATATGTTCTTCCTAAATCCAATGGATGGTCTTGCATCCCCCATGAGGTTCACACACTCCACTTTATAGATCACCGTACCAACCTTACAAGACCTGCAATAAGAAGCACATAGCCAAATGCATAATGACACTGCAATTTTGTTTGTAAATATACATCATTCAGTTATTTATTCAACCTATTTCTATTACTCTGAAGAAATTAATGTGTCTGTCAGATTTAAAGTAGATAACATCCAATTAATCCAACAATGGTATTTGCAAATAATGTAAATGAGGAATAAAGGCATCATCTTTAGAGTTGACTTCCGTTCCAGGAACTCAATGGAAAAACTAAACTGAAAAATCACCTTTGTGTTATTGGGTAATTGATTGATTTTTTTTTTTCAAAGTAGATAAAATCGACAGCTTAAAAGACTCATCTTTAATCTAGGCTTTCTTTTATTAAAAGTGTACAATTTCAGGTGCATGTCTGTAGAAATAATACTTTGTTCCTAACAAAAGAGTCTGGATGCCACAATATGCCCTTTGCCAGAGGCATCGTTCCCCAAAGCACACAGCTAACTGCATCTCCTGCTGTACCTGTAACAATTTAATTGTATAAGTCAGCCTAGTCAAGCATCTCCAGCTCATGACTGGGAGACATGAAATTCATTGTCATTATTGTCCCTGTCATTTTGGATCATTATATCCTGCTGCGGAATTTTCCTCACTTCATTGCATTTTTACCTCCAGGAGCCAGGGATTATAGCTGAAGTTGGGGTGGGGGCAGAACCATGAACTACATTTACCTCAGGGGAGCCAGAGATTAAATTGGCTTTGCTCTCTCATGAACAGAATTCATCTGTTTGTATGCTGTGAGTTCTAGGTTGAAATAGAAATGAATATTCTAGTAAAACCTGGGCTTTAATTTCCCCTTTGCAACACAGATATATCCAACTTTTATTTACATTAGGAAAGCTAATGTATTTCTTATAGGATGCTACTTTCATATGTGTATAAGCAATACTTAAGGGCATCATTGGGTATGAAATAACAGACATCTCTCTCTCTGTTAATGCCTTGACTCAGAAGGAAGAATTTAAAACTGTAAATCTGTTCTCCAGTTTTATCTTAAAGAATTTTAATAGGGGCATTTAACGGTTTTAAATATTTAATAGTTCTTAATTATATCTCATTTTCTGTGCACTGGACTGGATGACTGAAGTCCAACTCGAATGGCACCAAAGATCTACTCTGGGAACAAGAAGATAGATGTAAAGTTGATAGAGGAAGACAAAATAAGGTCCTGGGGAAACTGGCTCCCTCTCCACAGCTGGTTCACATACTCTCACAGCCTGACAAGTTACGCAAACCTGTCATGCCTTAAACGTTTCTTGCTGCCTTGGGAAGGCTGGACTATACTCTACCTGGTAACTCCCTTACCAGTGGTAATGGCCTTGGCCAGGGGACAGCCGATGGCTTGCTGGTTGGGGATGACCAGGAGCAAATAGGAAACAGTGGGACATGTGTCTGTCAGAAAACCAGTGACCTGACTCTATGTTTTCTCTAACAGAATATAAGACAATATAACCTGGTATGTCACTTCCTCTCCCAACTTTTATTTCATATGAACTTTACTGAGAAATTTGACATTGCCTTTGCACTGGAAAAAAGAAAAATGGTAGTTATCCCTCCACATGTGTTTTCTTTGTCAGCAGTTAACAAAATATGGCCATGAATCACACCTATGTGGAGTACAGAATAGCCACTATCAATGCAATGGTCATCACTACTTACTTAGTACAAAATTTTCTTATGAGTAATTAACATAAAATTTTTGACCTCTGTACTTCAGAGTACACAACTTAACAGCTCTAATATCTCAGTGTTAAAGGGACCTTAAAGATTATCTAAGCCACTGGTCCAAATTAATGGCAATGCTCACAAGTCCAGGGACTAGTCCAGGACTCGTGAACATTGCCATTTGTTAGGAACTGGATTTAGGTGAGCAGTGGGCAAGCCAGTGAAGCTTCATCTGTATTTACAGCTGCTCCCCATCACACACATTACCACCTAAGCTCTTCCTCCCGTCAGATCAGTGGCAGCATTACATTAGTTGTATAATTATGTCATTATATATTACCATGTAATAATAACAGAAATAAAGTGCACAATACATGTAATGAGCTTGAATCATCCCCAAACCATTCCACCCCCTCCCAGTTGGCAGAAAAATTGTCTTCCATGAAACAGGTCCCTGGTGCCAAAAAGGCTGGGGACTGCTACATGAGTCTGTCTGACTATATATTCATGCCATTATATTTCACTTTTCATTAATCAATAAGTAACTGTATAATATACTGCTAATAATAGTTTTTAGTTCCCAAAACTTCGTATAGGATTTAAAAGTTCTTTTAATCACTTATGCCCCTATTTCATCATAAACAAGATTCTCCCAAGATAAGAGTTACAAAAATTACTTCTGTTCACCTTAAAATGGTTAATTTAATGAATATCACCTCAATAAATTATTCCTTAAATAAACAAAGAAAGTTATTTCAAGAAGCCCAGGGTAAAATAGGTCAATATATGGGGTGGTATGAGAACTGAGTCTGGGTGGTGAACATACAATGCCATATATAAATGATGTATTATAGAAATGTACATTTGAAACCTACATAATTTTACTAACCAATGTCACCTCCATAAATTTAATAAAGATTAAAAACAAATGAACTAAAAAAAAATAGAAAGTGAAATTGCCTCTTTACCCTTCTACCCTAATATCTTTGTTCCCAAAAATTAATCACTGTGTATTATTTGGTGTATTGAATAAATATGTACATATTCAGTGGAAAGAAAGCCCAAATGCATTTGAAATCATTTGGGTGACTGTTATTACATGCCCATAACTGTTATTTATAAAGAAGAATATTTATTCTTGTTTAAAAAAAGGGGGGAAGGGATTCTTATAAATTACATTTAGACATTGTTTGCCATGGTAGATGTTTGGGAAGTTACGTTTTCCTCCCTTAAATACTTTGGTAACACGATAATGATGTTATATTTTGGTCAAGGTCTAAGACTTTCCTGTCTTTCTCTGAGCACACATTTAATTCCTTTACCTATATGCTCTTTTCTACTTTATTTCCATGTTGATATTTCATTTGCTCATCACACCACTAGGCCAAACAGAAGTTGCCCTATCTCAGAATATAGTTATGAAACCACAGAATTACACTTTGTTTCACATTCTTGCTTTGCTTTACCTCAACCGTGACATAGATGGGCCTATATCATTTCCAAACAAGGAAAAAAGAGAAATTATTTATTTCAAATGACTACAATATAATTATTTTACCCTTTCTATTCAAGACTTAAGATTTTACAATAGCAACATAAAAGAAATTAGTAAGTACAAATTACCAGTTATAAAAATAGTCATGGGGCTATAAAGTATAGCATAGAAAATATAGTCAATAATATTATACCGGTAATAATTATATATGGTATCAGATGTATACTAGACTTATCAAAGTGAACACTTTGTAAGGTATATAAATTTCTAATCACTACGTTGTACACCTGAAGTTAACATAATATTGTATGTCAACTGTAATTGAAAAACAAATCTAAAATAAATAAATATTAAAGTTTATTTTTTAATTTTCAAATATCAGTTTGAAATATTTTTAAATAATAATTTTTAATTTTTTCAGTAGTGTTTATTAAACTCATAATTCTGCAATCCTTAACATGCTATAATAGCTAACTCTAGATTTAAGAAGTTTTTCCTCTTGAATTTAATACATTTCTTCTGCAATGTGACATAGATTTCCCTTGATTTTTCTATATAAAATCAATAAGAATCTATAATTAGTAACGATATCAAATCAACATAAGATAGAACACCACAAATTCAGATATGACATGAATTAATAGTCCTCTTAAGGAAATTCATATATGCACAAGTTAAAAAACAAATAAAAGTAGTTAGCGTTTGATACATCACATGATAGAGAAAATGACTAAGTGTTTGAGAGGGTTAGCGCAGGAGGGATTAGTAATAACAGGCAAAGAGCACAACACTTCCATCAGGGTGGGTAGGATGCCATTGGTCGAATGCCTTCTTACTCATGGACCAAATTCTCTTTAATATAACCAATAAACTACAATAAATTAGCATTAAGGGCCTGATGCTGAGTGAGCAATTCACAATTGAGGTTGTCCTTTAACATGTAGGCTCAATCAAGGGCACCAAAATTGTAGTTAAGCCCCCCCACACACACCCCCACACCCCCAGCACTGTGGTGCTGAGATGCTGGCAGGCACTGTAAACTTTGAATTTTCTAGCTTTTAATGCTTGCCTAAGACCTTTAACATTTTTCTAATAGTGTTGCTCCTAGGACAGTTTCTTGAGTTTGTCCCCATTGGCTCCCTCAGCACATATATTTTACATTTCGCATTCATACATGAAAACCTGACAGACAGCTAAATTGATTTAGAAACCTAACACTAAAAGAAAAAAATGGCAGGGGTGGCCTTGAGGATATATCATAATATGAAATACTAACATCAAAGTCTCCTGAAAACAAACCCCCAAAATAAACATGTCTTCATGCTAAACATTTAGATATCTAACATGAAATATAAAAGATCACACAATGGAGATCAGTGAAACTCATTGAGCTACATAGCACCTATGCTGTCTGTCCTTTGTGTCACAAAATTTCTGACTTTTGAACATGTACAGTATTCTGTGTCTAGGTATTTCCTTATAAATGAGTATCTTTGGACTATTTTCTAATCTATATACCCTTTAAAACTATAGTAAAATTTCATAAATGGCTTCCTATTTTGTTTTGTTTTGTATTATGGTCCATCTGGAGATACACTAAATGGTTAGTTTCTTCAAAATAAAAGTGTACAAAATAATATTTTTCACACACACACAGTGAACTCCGAACACATGACAAATGGATACTAGATAATGTCACTGTTAGAATATATTACCTAACAACAAAAAAAGCAATAAAAACTGAGGGTTTGGTTTAAAAAATGCAACATTCATCTACCTACATCATAGATTGTATGTTCAAGAATTGTGTTCTATGCAAAATACAAACATGTCAATTTCAGCCCAGGGGGCATTTTTCTCTAGGTTTATAACCCCTTGAAAATAGAGGTTTCATCTAGAAAACCTAACAGTTCCTCAGCTGCTTTCAACATTATAATATATTCATAAGGCAAGTATTCACTGGCAAACATATAACAAATTAAAATGGCAGAAAGATGGGGTCCAAACTCATAATGATGGAAAATGGATCAAACCAACCATGATACAAAGACACAAAGAGATTCAAAGTAGAAATCAAAAAAGAAAAGGAATATGCAAAAATAAACAAGATTAAAAGAAAAACACTGCCGAGTTTTTTAACTAGAATTAAAGAAAATGTTGAATGTATCCGTGCACATGTGTTTACATTGAAATTAAATATGCAAACCCATCTCATTAAGAACATACTATAAGAGTTATGATTGAGAGAAAAGTATCTTGTAAAAATATATATGCATATATCACATACCATCATAGTAGACAATTGCTCCTACCAGTCTGTCCTTCTGGAGCATTGGGAAATGTTCAAGGGCTCTCGATTTGCTGAGTACATAACTGCTTTTAAGGCAGTTACTCCCAGCTACCAGATCATACAGCTTGATTCCTACCCAGTAGTATGGTAACTGCCACCACCTGCAGCAAAAGTAGGGGGGAAAGGTTTCTTTAGAAACAGAATATAACGTTACAGAATGTCATTTTAAGTTATAAGGTATTTTTCATTTAAGAAAAGCAAAGTAAGTCTAAAAGTGTACTGCAAAAGAAACAGAAGTGCATGATTATGTTTTGACACCAGCCTAGCTGAACTGTTTAGTGAATGAATTGGTGAGATATTACATGAATCATCTCTTAGGCAGTGGTTCCTGACCTGGCTGCATATCAGAATTTTCTAGGGAGCATCAAAAACAAATACAAAGGGAAGTGGGATGGTTCAGCGGGTTAAGCACTCGCTTTGCAGCCCAGGGGACCAAGGATCAAATCCTGACCCTGGACCGAATGGACCTATATCCTGAACTGGTGTGTGCTTTCCATACAGGAGGCCCCTAGTTCGGTTCTTGTCCCCGGTTCAGTCCCTGGCTTGAGGGGACCTCCTATGCAAGAGGCCTCCAGCCCAGTTCTTGCCCTGCTTGGCCCCCACCCACCTGTGTGGAACAAAACTATGTCTAAAACTGATGATGTACAACTATGGGGACTGCTCTGGGCCCTCCCACTTCTGTCTCTGTTTCTCTCTGTCTCTGTCAAAAACAATAAAATAAATCTTTAAAAATAAAATGCAGGTGCCTGAGCCTGAATGACTCTAATGGAGACCCAGAGTAGAGAATCACTGGCTTACGATGTTCTATGCAATCTATGACAAACTATGGACAAAAGTTATAAAATCTGTTTCTGGGCCCCCACAACACTCATAGGGCTAACAGAGTTACATAATCCACTTTTTCATATTACCTGTACTCCAACTTAAGGCAACTTTATGGATAGCTTTAACAACATTAGAAAAACCGGGTTTTATAATATGTATATAATCTGATACCTCAAAACCAAATTTCAGTTTGGTTAACTTGGAAATTTAAAATGATCCAAAATGATTTAGGTTTAGAGTTAGTTGGTACATGCTAGGTTCAAATGACCTTCTTATGTTCATCAATGCAAATACAGTTACTCCTCTATATATTGTCAGGAACTGGAATAAGGAACAACTAATTATAAATACAGAACACAACCTCCTTTGTCTTTAAGATGTAGCCCTTAGAGGTGGGTCAGTAGAGTAATTTAGGAAAAGCCACACTTTTAAATACAACACAGGAAAATATTTGAAAAGGATTAAAGATTAGGATTCATTAAAACTATATTAAGAAATATACATTGAAGGAGTATTCCCATTAAAATTGTGTTGTTTTATTGATCTCAAGTAAGCAAATGCATATAGATATCAAAATGCTTACTTATAAACTGGAAGCATTATAGGCAAGGGAGCCGATAAATGGGGAGCAATTTCTAGTAGGTTGGCACGTTCATGGAGGGCTTCTTTTACCATCCTATACTGAAAAGCAAAACAGAGGAAATTAGTTTGGCAGTAACAGATCATAATATTTTCAAATAGTAAATAGACGCCCTGCCAACTGATTGATACACAGAAACCTCTCTACCTCTGAGTGAGGATCGCTCCCTCCTAATCAAATTTCTAATAATACATCATGCTGTCAACCTGAAAGATTTTTTAGAAACCTGAACTGTATTTGCATAGGAGAAAAACATGCTGTCAGAGTTTCCAGGCGTAAGATATTTTCCTGACTTGAGTTACAAGATTATTGTAACAATTTATCTTACATTTTCTGTATTGTCCTTTTTCTCAGTCCCCTACATTATCCTATGTAAGAGATAAAAGATCATTCAGATTCATGCTAAAGCCTTCTTTTCTCAACTAACCCAAGCAGAGATGATACTTAGGAGTTGCACAGTATTTTATAGATTATTATTAAAAAAAAAAATCTTCTCTCTTAACTCCTTTGGGCCTCATTATGCTCTGAGAAACCAGCATTATTAGTTTTACTAATGAGAAAATATTAATAAAAAATTCTAATTTTCCAAACGAGAAAACTCAGGGTTATGGAAATCGAATAAGTAAGCTGGAACACATGACAAGTCATCTGATTCTATATCCTCCTGTGCTCTTTTCCTTGGAGCCATCACAATGTCAAAGAGACACGTAAGAAAAGGGGATAGATTCACAACTGACAATGTCAAGTTAGCACTGCTACGGTTTTCATGTACGAAAAGCAGATCAGGAGTTCAGCTGATTTTTTTTACCCCTCCAGGAAATGTCATCTTCCACACTGCCTTGGCAGTTTTCAAACGGTGGCAGACTGGACACAATAAAGTGTGACATAAGGAAAGTATGACTCAGATCTTTTCCTTAAGAATATGTCAGTGACAATACGAGCATACGATTGCAATAGCAGTTAAGAGAATCAATTTATTACTCCTCCTGTATTACAACACAGTCCCCCCCTGCAACTGCTTGGGAAGTAGCAATTTAGTAACTATTGGCCAAAAATAAAACATAAAACAATCACAGTTGTTATAAAGCAACACATCTGAAAGTGATTTTGTAAATCTGCTACTCTGACATGCCTGTGAAGAAAAAGCCCCTGATTACCCATAAACATAATACTACAGGAAAGAACCGGCACACCTCTCCTGGAAGATATTCCAGCAGAAAACACTAAAGTGTTTTTAGGTATTTCTAACAGGAAGAAATGTTAAAAGCCATTAAAAAAAAAACAAAAACCGATTTAATTGGGTAGCAAAAATCATAGTCACAATTTTTGTTTAACAACCAGCATACACAATTACCTGCTCAATATCCAACTTCATGATAGCCTTCTGAAGATATCTCACACCACCATGGATCAATTTAGTGCTTCTGCTGCTGGTCCCTGATGAGAAATCATCTCTTTCTACAAGGGCTGTTTTTAGTCCTGTGTAACCAGAAAACCAAATTAACTTCTTAAATTACACAATTTGTATGTTATTCATTAAAGGCACTTCTCCAGGGTAGAGACAATCACAAGAAAAATTACTCTGAACATGGATAAATTTGTATTCAAAGTGCAGTACGCTGTCTATATTATAATGAAGAGATTTTAGTCTCTTCCTGGGGGAAAAGTCATACCAGAACTAGAAGCATATTAAAACTGTGAAAGAATCGCCACTAGACAACATTACAGTACAGTTTCATGGCAGTAACACACTCTGGTGCTTTGGTCCAAGGAGAGCCCACACCCATCTTTACCCATGAGAGTTAATTCAGTATTGTTACGTAGCCTTCTGGAACCCACATTCATCCCTCACTACAAGAGTCCAGACGTGTTCCAGCCTCACAGCTCAGATTTACTCTAACACATCACCAATAAATCTAGCTGCACCCTCATGCATGCTGGCTCCCATTTCTGGAGTGGTGTTCTAAGTGGGTACAAAATGAGAAAAGAAATGAAAGATATCAAAACAGATGAAGAAAAACTACAATTAATCTCTGATATTCAGGAGTTCCTGGTCTAATATAAGATATCCAAGCACAAAATTATAGAACTACAAAGAAAAAAAATACAAGCCAGGACAAATAAATCCAGTGCAGATTATCCACATGTAAAGAAAAGAAAATATTCTCAGTAAAGGTGCGGCTGAGCAAATAGGCATCATTCTGCCCCTGTTACATGCTTTCTTTGAAGTTTGTAAAAATGTCCTAGGGATAAAATCAGTTTTGTTTGTTTGGTTTTCTTGCAGAGACAACCTCCTCTTTAGGACTGGGTAGAACCAGCAGTACTACAATTCCCATACACTAGTTAGTGATGAAATTTGAAACTTCAAAAGACCCAAAGTATATATCAACACCAAGCCATAAGGAATTTTCATGGCCTGGCATACTCTTGGGGGATGGAAGAATGTCACAGAATCCAATTACAATGAGAATATGTAACTGGAGCAGGTTGGGCTCACAAAGCTCATATAAGAGAACATGTGCATGGATTCAATTCAGAGCCATTTATTACATTTAATACCAAAGGGTCGTTTTTATAACTTTCAACAGTTTAAATATCGTACCCAAATGTCATCATAAAATCAGGCCAATTCCCTTGACTCAAAAGGACAAAATATTTGGAAGCCATGGGCAGAAAAGTTGAGAACTTTGATTCAAGGGCAAAAACTGCTAATGCTCTAACTAATGAGCAAAATAACACAGAAATTACAGATATAGAGTCCTTATTTTTAAGTATTTATGCCAGAGGAAGTTCCATTAAATTCTCAACTATGAAAATCCTATCAGTGCTTTGTAAATTTAGTACTGGATATATTAAATAAGAAAAATATATCAAGTTAGTACACATTTTTTTTTAAAGAATGCTGAGAGCCCAAGTGCCAGGCAAAGTGCTGATGTTAGAAATTAACTAGACATGGCCCAAGCTAGCAAGTAGCTCACAGCCAAAGGAGAGGCATACAACATGCAAGAGAGTTTCATAGATAATACATTTGAAAATACAGAGGACTATGATCTTACTGTGAGTTAGAAGTTAAATTCAGGACTTCAACCCAACATTATGGAGTTGATTACATTTGTAATCTCTTAAGAATGTACTATCTTGGTGAGCTCCATCACCTTTTCTTAGTAAGTCCAACACTGAGAGTTCTTCCAGCTCTAAAATAGACAATTTTTTCTTCAGTTGAAGATCAGATGAGGGAGTTGACTTTCAAATGGTATTTAAGAGCCAGATTATTTAAAATATACCTCTCTTTCAACCTCAGAATCACAGTCATGGCTTCGAGATGCCAGCTCTCTAAGAGGCAGCGACGTAAGACAGAGAAGACAAGCAGCCCGTCACCCAGCCCTTGTTTCCCCATCTGAGCATGCCCAAAGCCATCCTCAGGCTGTGGGAGAAGATGGCTTCATCTCCAGCCATCCCCACTTCCTAGTGTGTAATCCCCTACCCTCGTGTGATGGCGGGCACCGTGCTTTGCTTCTAACAAATGGAACATGGCAACAACGTTAGTGTTTTTCTCCCATGATGAGGTTTAAAAAAAAAAAAAAAGGATTCTGACATCCTCCTTTCTGCTCTCTTTTGCTTGCTCAGAAGAAGCAGGCTGTCATGTCATGAGTCAAGGAACCAAGGGAGGCCCCAGTCCATAGGTCATGAGGAACTGAGGCCTTGGTCCAAACACCTGTGAGGAACTCCATCTTGTCAATAACTCCATGACTTGCTAGAAAGTACTGAGAGAATCAGAGTCAGAGGACCCAGGCTCAGGTACACGCAGATTGCTACTGACCCACTGAAATTGAGATAATAAATGCTGTCCTTTTAAGCCACTAAATTTTGGGGGTAGTTTATTGATGACATAATTT
This sequence comes from Craseonycteris thonglongyai, assembly GCA_004027555.1. Lineage (NCBI taxonomy): Eukaryota > Metazoa > Chordata > Mammalia > Chiroptera > Craseonycteridae > Craseonycteris > Craseonycteris thonglongyai. Next base: position 20,113 of record PVKE010006550.1, on the reverse strand, counting down.
CCTATATGAGAACAATAACTGCAGCCAAGGTAGAGGAGTTTTTAATTATACCTGGGGATGGGGTTTTCAAGAAAAGCTGAGTCTACAGAGGGGTCTATGTTCCAGATGAGTGAAGTGGAAGAAAGGAATTCTATCACTAGTAATGAACAGCCAAAGCAAGAGAAAGGCAAATGCTTGAAATGGGTCTTTAGGGGCTGGTTGTCACTTGGGCTGGAGTGCAGGGTACGAGGGGTGATGTGAAAGAGATCCAGAGTTTCAGAAGAATGATAAAGGGCGTGTCACAAAGGGCCTTTCATTCACCTTGAGGCATTTGGACTCTTTCCTGTGGGCCTTTCGTTTCTTGCAAGAAAATAATATCTGGACTTTGTCACAGGAAAATAATATCTGGACTTCTTCAAAAAGGAAAAGGCCTCTGAGAACATGGCTGCAAGTCATGGATCAGTATGAGAAGCAAATGTTTCCTTAGAAAATACAAGATTTGGCATCTATGCTACATAAGCATAAACTTGAATACTGTACTCAGTTACAAGGTATCCATTTGGAGGAACAAGGGTGTGCTTGTTTTATTTTTTTTTTGTTTTTTACAATTATAAAAAAGAAATAAAATTAAAATTTTTTGGAATTACCATATGACCCAGCGATCCCTCTTCTAGGTATCTACCCAAAAACCTTGAAAACCTTAGTCTGCAAAGTTATATGTACCCCAATGTTCATTGCAGCACTGTTAAGTGTGGCCAACCCACGGCAACAACGAAAGTGTCCTTTGATAGATGACTGGATAAAGCAGTTGTGGTACATTTGCACAATGGATTACTCAGCTATAAGAAAAGATGAAATATAGCCATTTGCAACAACGTGGATGGACCTTGCGATCATCATATTAAGTGAGATGAGTCAGAATGAAAAAATCAAGAACCATGTGATTTCATTTATAGGTGGAATACAAAGCTGAAAGTAACAAACAAACAAACAAACAAACAAAATTCATGGACACAAATCAATAGGTTAGTGGTTACCTGAGGGTAAGCAGGGAGAATGGGAGGGGTATGGGGAGGGGGCATCAAATATATGGTGATGGAAAGAGAACTGACTGGGTGGTGAGCACATAATGCAATGCATAGATGACGTAATGTAGAATTGTACACCTGGAACCTCTGTAATTTTTACCAACCAATGTTAACCCCGATAAATTTAACAATAAAAAAAATTTTTTTTTAATTAAAAAAAAAAAAACCTAAAGCTTTCCAGACGTTGTCTGATATTTTTGAGAAATACTCTTGTGCTGACTCTCAGGGGAACCACCAAAGTGTTTTAAGCTGAGAGATTGGGTTAATGCTCTACAAAGATATCTCTGGTGGCAGAGGTAGAGGGTAGGGCTGGGGGAGGGGGGTAGAAGAGTTGGAATCAGGAGCCCATTTAGGGAACTGGTGCCCTCAGCATGAGAAGGGCAATGACGACTCCAGCCTTACAAGGCAGAAGATAATATTGGAGAGAAATAAGAAGAGAGAACTTTATGGGGTTGTGTTAACAGATTTTTTTTTTTTTTTTTTTTTTTTCTTTTTCAAACTGACAGTGTTAGGCAGGGAACTACTCTAGGAATTAGCAAGCCATCTCAGGAGGATATTTCAGGATATTTAAGTGAGAGCTAACACTTTAAAGCTTCAAAACGGCTTTTGCAAGTATTGGACATTTAAAAAAGTTATTCACATGTACGTATGTGAGAAACCCTAGTGAATACCAATAAAAGTTAAAATGGGCTTCTCTGTCAAACCAGGCTATTTTTCTTGTCCCATTATTTCCACTGTCATGTCATTAAGCTACCTATCAAAGACTTTCTGGACAGAAATGATATTGCTCCTTCCAGAGCAAAGAAACCATGAAATTTTAGTGTCCAAAGTTATAGCTAAATTAATATATAAAAGTTCTATGTAATATACAGTATTACCAAAAGTTTTCAGAATCACACAAAGAAATAGATATTCTAGAAAAAGAAAATACTTAAAAATTTTCAACTGCTGCTACATACTAAATATTTTGTACTTCTCATTTTTGTTGGACAAGAATGATAGACTGAGAGAGGAGGAAATAATGCAAAATCAAGACATTACTAGAAGTTATAATAATTTTTCATTAATATATTCCTTAACTGATTCAATATTATCTAGTGTTCTTTTCTGTTTCACCTGTCAAAAATCCAAACTGTTTTCTCTCCTCAAAAATTATTAATCTGGGATGTTGGGGTAGCTCAGCAGTTGAGCGCTTGCCTGACAATCGAAAGGTCCAGAGTTTGATTCCTGGCCCTGGCCCATGCAACCTCATGTTCTGAACTGCAGTGCAACTGGTAACCGCCAGGACGGTGTGGTGGTGAAGGTCCTCACCTCCCATGCAGGAGGCCCTGGTTTGGCTCCCACACCATGCTGCCACACATCCACCTGTGTGGAATGAAACCATGTCATAACTAACAATGTACAACTATGGAGACTGCTCTGAGTCCTTCCCCCTTCTCTCTCTCTCTCTCCCTTTCTCTCAGACAGTAAAATAAATCTTTTAAAAATTACTAATCTGAAACTGAGGCCTTAGTTTTCTGATTCTTTAAGTATAAAGCAATCACGTAAACAGAGGGTGCTGTTTTATCTTCTCAAAGAGAATGAACAGTATTTTTAAGTGATATGCAATGGTAATGTTTTGTGTTCTTAGGAAAAATAATTGAAGAACATCAAAAATAATGTACCCAACTTTCAAACAACCACTCCTGACTGTGGATTTGAGGAGTTTTGCAAGTTCTTCCCCCACAGCAGAAAGAATGACCTCCCCAAACTCCTGGCAATGAAGGGACTGGCCTCTGTGTATTTACGGTAATTCAGTAATAAGCTAGTTCAACATTTTATGAGAAATCATTTTTGTTTCCTTTTAAAAGTTATTTTTTTTTATGGAAAGCAATAAGCTCTATCACTGCTGTGATGAACCAGAACATTTAAGAATAGTATCATTATTTTATTTTTTGTTTTTATTATTGCATTTTAGTAGGTATTCTCAGGAATTGCATGAATGTGGCAAAGTACTAACATTTGGAGAGAAATTCTCTAAATTCTTAGGTGAAATAATAGCAAGATTAGTTGTAGTAGAAGAATAAAGTCGATTTGAAATCTGCCTTTCAGTCATCTTCAGTGCATCCCTGAGCAAGGTAAAATTGTATCCTTTGGGTAGGATGAGGTCTGTGAACACAATACAGCTCTATATAGCTTTGCCTTTTCTGACCTGAGTAAGAATGTCTAGCTACCAAGCACTTCCAACTAAACCAATTCGTGGATCAAGACAGTTGGATGAATATAGAAGGGTAATTACCATCTAGAAGGAATGATACGACATTTAACTTTCACAACATGAAATAGAACATAAGTATATTTTAATACCTTTTACTGATTATCCTATTATGCATGAAAACACGCTCAATATAATATTAATAAATGCAGAGAAGTAAAGAGAACAAAATAAAACTCTCCTGTAATCACACCACTCAGAAAGAACCACCGTTGACATTTGGGAGTTTTAAACGTTCACATTTTTTATGCATGTATATAATCACATATGTACATGTTTAGGATCATGTGGTATAATCCAGTTATTTTTCTATTTAACATTTTTTATTGTAAACATCTCTCCATATCAATAAATATTTTTCTTTTATTTCATTTTTAATGTATGGGTAGTATGACATTAAATATTTATAATGATTTATTTATTCAATTTCCTATTCTTGCACATTTGGGTTATTTCCTACCTTTACTATCATAGAACTGCAAGATTATATATATATTTAAATTGTCTGCATCTTTAGTTATTTCAGTAGAATAAATTTTCCAATATGGCAATTTTTAGATTTTTTAAATAGAAAGAAGAAAGTAAGCCCCATGAAATAACTGTTGAAGGCACCGAGGCAAAAACCCACAAATCAAAAAATTTAAACACTCTGTACCTTGGTATCATAACACAGTTATTAGAGTCACATGTCCCATGAAGAAAAAATAATTATGTTTAAGTGAAGGGGAGTTTATCTTTCTTTTAAAAAGCTTTGGACACTTACCTTTGGGTTTCAGAAAGCCATCACCATTAATAAGAAAAGGAAGTAACCCAAAGGCTGCACATTTTATATGAAGAATCACTTCCTCTATAAAATAACACTCCTGTAAAGCTGCAAAGTTATCCTGGCTTTTTAGTCTTCATGAACAGAATCCTAAGCTTTGGGCTAGTATTTTGTAACAGTGAATATTACCATTTTAAAGAATTGTATAATATTGGATTGATTATTTATTTCTATTTTTATGTCAGGAAACAGAAAAACCATTGATGGAAAAACGGTGTTAAGTTAGAACACATCATTAACATATTCTGTGTTCTTTAAGTATATGCAAATTAGGGAGGCACAAAAATATAGTAAGCCATAACATTAATTGTAACAATACAGTTTTTGGTGAATACAAGAGTTGCTGTTGTTGCTTTAACTTTTTGCTTTTTTTATTATAAAAACAGACAATTTTAAAAGTAAGGAGAAACATCTACACAATATAGAAGGATAAAAAGAGAGAATAAGATATTGCTGGCTTCCTGGATACAATATTTAGAAGTGACCAAAGTGAACTATGAAAAATGCCCATGTATCTTACCAGAAACTTTCCACGTTTATGAAAGTACACAACCAGGTATCTTTTTGCTTGAAACACAAATACAACTGACAAACTTACTCTTTACAACTTGTTTTTCAATTTATAATACATTTTACTCATAAGTAAATACCCATAAATTTCTTTTCAATAATTGAATATATCCAATTTACTAAATCAGATACAAACTTTTTGCTATTATAAATACTGATATTGGGGAAGCCGGGATGGCTCAGTGGGTTAAGTGCTCACTTTGCAGTGAGGGGGATCCAGGATCGAATCCCGGCCCCGCCTGTGCGGAACCATATGCTGAACTGGGAGCTCCCCCAGTTCAGTTCTCTCTGTCTCTGTATATTTATCTCTCTCTCTCTGTCAAAAATAAGTAAATAAAAAAAATTTAAATACTGATATTTTTGCTATTATAAATACTGATATAAATAAAATTTTGATCAATATTGCATTATAAATTCATCTTTGAATGCCTATTCTCAAATACAGAAAATAATATATATAATAATATATATAACTTCTATATATACATTTATATATATTATAGGCCATAAATGTATATGTTTCATATTACATGGCTAGATACTTTCCAGACAGCCTATATATATGTGTGTGTATGTATATGTATATATGTGTGTATGTGTACAGATGTATATATGTATGCATGTATATATGTATGTATGTATGTGTATATATATAATATTTTAAAGACATGGTTGGCTCAGAAATAAACACTCCATGGACCAGAAATGTAGTAGAAGCTACGAGCACAATATTCAGGCCAATACCCTCTGTCTTGCTGGGCTCCAGGTCTAGAAACAGGAAAAAGGCAACGAAGATTCCAGTTCCTAAGGGATAAGACAAATACAAGTCTCCCTGTAAGGAAAGGTAAAGAAGCCAGACCAGTGCTTGAATGCTGGGATTGAAGGAGGGCTCCCCATCTTGAAAGCAGGTTGAAAGCCTTCTCCTGACCACTGTCTGGGGCACTGGACTATCTGCTGGGATATGCCCAGGAGGCAGAAAAACAGACACAACCTGGCAAGCAGCACCTGAGCCAAGACCACACCAGATGACTCAGTAGTTGGTTTGCAGAATGCCCAATATCAACACAGGGCAGGAACCTTGATTTGGTGCTCAGGAAAGTCTCTGATGGGACTGCATGGTGGCAGAAACTATATCCCAAGAGTTGGGGAAGCTGGGATGGTTCAGTGGGTTAAGCACCCACTTTGCAGCCCTGGGACCAAGGATCGAATCCCAGCCCCGGCCCGTGTGGACCCATATGCTGAACTCAGGTGTGCTTCCCAGGCAGGAGGCCCCCAGTCCAGTTCTCGCCCCCAGTTTGGCCCCTGGCTCGATGGGGCATGCTTCCCACGCAGGAGGCTACAAGCCCAATTCTAACCCTGCACGGCCCCTGCCCACCTGTGTGGAACAAAACCATGTTGAAAACTGATGATGTACAACTATGGAGACTGCTCTGGGCCCTCCCCCTTCTCTCTGTCTCTCTCTCTCTATTTCTCTCTGTCTCTGTCAAAAACAATAATAAAATAAATCTTTAAAAAAAAAAAAGAGTTGATGGTATGAAAACAGAAAGTGATGCAAAATTGATTTAGAACAAAGGAAGGAAGGAAAGTGGATGAAGCCAAGTAAAAGAAAGGAAAGGTAAAAAGTACAAAATAAATGCAGATCGAATCAAATCAATGGAAATGGATCAAATTTACCTATTAAAAGATAGATTCCCGGGAAGCCCGGATGGCTCAGTGGGTTAAGCGCTCACTTTGCAGAGCCAGGGACTGAGGATTGAATCCCGGCCCCAGCCCATGTGGACCCATGTGCTGAAATGGGGAGCTCCCCCAGTTCAGTTCTCTCTCTGTCTCTGTATCTCTCTCTCTGTATCTCTCTCTCTCTCTCTCTCTCTCTCTCTCTCTCTCTCTCTCTCTCTCTGTCAAAAACAATAAAAAAAAAACAAAATAGATTCTGTCAAGCATAAAAATTTCTGGTATATGCTATTTATCAGTCATATTAAAACAAAAGATATAGAAAAGTTAAAAACAATTGACACAAATCTTGTTTGATACATTAAAAATGTTTTTCCAATTTCACATGTGTTTGTTAAATCTTTGCCATAGATAAATTTTAATTTTTATAAAATCAAATTTAGCAGACTCTTCCAAAAGGAATATGGCTTTATTGGTGCCATGCCTAAGAACCCATTTCCTACTCCATTTTTTTAAAATTCACATATATTTTCCTCAAATAGTTTTTATGGTGTTTTGTTAAATTCTTGATCTACATGGAATATGATAAACAGCAAATACATATTATGTTATATGTAAATAAATAAATTGGGTGAAGTAGACACTCTAACACCACTTATTACATAATAATGACATCTGGGTGGTGAGCATGATGTACTGTAGAATTGTACACCTGGAACCTATGTAATTTTTACCAACCAATGTCACCCTAATAAATTTAACAACTAAAATAATATTAAAAAAGAATAATAATGACAGAATTGAAATGCTATTTTTATAGTATTCTAAATTCATATATTTAGATCTATTTCTAGACGCTTACTTTTGATCCACTGATCTCTCTATTCCTTTTGCAAACTATTTTAAAGTAGCATTAGAATATAATATCTGGTAAATCTCTACCTCCTTTATCTTTATTCTTTTTGAAAATTAATCTGGTAACCTTATGTTATAGGGTTATTTATAAAAATAAACCTTATTTTTCCAGGTAAACTGTGGCAGTTTCACAAGTCCCCCACTTACACACACATATTCTTGCCAAAGAAAATCATTACATTAAAATTACATTAAATTTTCAAACTGATTTTGATAGTAACTTGCAACCTAGTCTAATCAGCGACATCCAGCAAACAGTAAACTTCATCTGCTGCAATTCTACTGTCCTAAAGTAGGATTTTCCCTTCCCTAAAGTCAGGACAAGGGTGGTGGCAGAAGGGGTGAGAGGAGTGGAGACCTATAATTCCCAGAATAGAGCATCTTCCAAGGCTTTCCCTTTTCTGTATTTTTCCTGCAATGCTCACACTTCCTTCCTTTCATAAACCTTTACTCATGCAAAAGAACATTACTACCATCCTTCATTTAAGTCTGAGAAATCTGAGGCTCTCTCTAAGATAAACATGTTGAATAAAAATCATGGAGCTACAATGTGATGAAGATTTGATCCAATTCATTCTAATTTCACAACCTAAGTCCTCAAATCACTGTGCTATATACTGCCTTAGGCTTGAAGGAACTATAGTGAGAATTTTCAAATTGCTAGCCAGATACCATTCATAAACTAAAAGTATATGTACAGTTTTAAACAGGAGAACGATAATTAATGTTTTCCTCCAGCAAGAGGCAGTCTCCTCTAGAATATGACTAGAAGGCATAACGATTACATTTGTAAGTCAGATTTTAAACTAAAAACATACTAAGTGATCCTGATACATACAAGGTAAAGAAAGTCACATAAAAGAACAAAAAGAACTGAAGAAAAAACCTCGCAGAACTCTGAGAGAGTGCACATACATACTGATCAATCTACTCATTCCGGCTCCCTTCGGGGACAAAGTACCTACAACTGGGCTTCAAGGATGTACTTCTACACAGAAACTGGACACAGCGGTGTTAAACAGTGAAGAAATTTCTATTGATCCTAGAAACCTTCAGGAAAGTGTAAGGAATTGTGCATATTATGTTTACAAAATAATATTCCCAAATGAAACAAATGAAAATCGATTCCCAAGAAAATGCAGATGGCACCAAGGCAAAAAAAAATAATGTTCTTTATGAAGACTTCATGACCTTTTCTCTTCCTTGTGCAGTTTCTGATTATCCATTACCAAAAATGCATTTGGATAATATTTTATCAAAAAGCTTGTGCATTTTTATACAAGCCCTTAAACATCTAGTAGTTCCCTCAAAACTTTGAAGTCCTGAAAAATCTAATTATTACTGGTAACTTTAAAAGATCACAGTAATTTATTTTTGTCAAATGTGACTAAAGATTAATGCATACAATCAGGAATAATTTGGTAAAAACATATCAAACATAGAGAAAGCAAAATTTGTTGTTAAGTGAAGCATCAAATATAATGAAAGAGCAAATTCCATGAATGAACAGCAACAATGAGAAATTCATTAACCAAATGCTCATGATTATTTCACACTTCAGAGGGCTACTGATATGATCAGAAATTATAGTAAAAGGATAAATATAGATTAACTTCAGCATCTCTATACATTTTAATTATAAATGCTACCCACAGAGGGCTACATGCATAATAAATGAAATACAAACTAAGGTTTATTCATCCCTTTTGTAAATCATAATTCCATGTATATAATAGAAATTCAGTCAATTTAAAATTAATATTTTAAAAGACAACAATCAATATGTCAAGACATATTAAAAGTATATTATTTTCTTAGCTGTTACTAACTATAAAAATTAAAAAACTGGTCAACATTCAGGCTCTGGAAACTCCTAATTCCTCGAAATCATCATCATCACTATAGTCACTATATTCACCCTCAGCCATTTGCTAATTAACTAGTTAATGTCCTGATCACTACTGAATGTTTATGATCACTACTGAAGAAAAAATGTATCTGTTCGGCAAATTATAGATTATAAGCTCCTTAAGGGCAAGACCACCTTTTCTCAGTTTTTGTATTTTCAGAGCTAGCTTAGCACTTGGTTCACAAATAGTAGTGTCTTAAATAGAAAAAGAAAAACTGGAAGCAACCTAAAAAATCATTAAGAAGAACGTCCTGGTGATAAGTTTTTCAGCCATTAATAAATGTATACTATATACATATAAAGATTGATTAAATATACTGATACTTGAAATTAACAGCAAAATAGTAACAATGGTATAAACTTGTCTGTATTTTTAAAAAGATTAATCTAAAATGTGCACAAAAGTATGTATAGGTGAGACTTTTCAAAAGGAAAAAAGGAGTAAAAGGTGTCTGATAGTGATTGGCTTATTATTATTTCATTCAGAGTCCTTCAACCCACCCTAAACTCTTCAAGGGAAGCTGGCTTTCCAACTCCCTTTACCTGCCCCTGCCAAGTTCTAGGTCTCCACTTAGTTCCCTCTGCCTTCATAGAATCTTTCACATTTTCTCTTTTTATTATTGACACCTAATCAGTTCTTAATTCTGGATTCTACCCAACAGTGTATATTCTCTGCCTCCACAGTAAGCAATACTGGACACACATGAAAACACACACAAATTACTGTGGAGATAACAAATTGACATTTACTAATCTCGGCAAAGTAACCCCTCCTCCCTATGACAGTAAAACAGTATCTAAACACAGCTCTTCATAGTCACATGAGGTCCCTCCTCTATATCCTAGAATCTCTGCCCTTTGTTTATGTCTCCGAGAAATGTTTTTTACCTCCCTGCCACAGCAAAGATACATCTCTGATATCCCATTTCTTGAATTTTTGCCAGAGCTTGTTCCACAGGCTACCTTCCATTATTTGCATAGTAATGTTTTCCTCCTGCACGGGCTTTCTCTGAGTCTACAGAAATATTCAAATTGCTCTTATTAAAAAAAAAAAAAAAAAAAAAAAAAAAGGAAGGAGAGGGAGGGAAAAGGAAATGGAGGAAGAAAGAAAGGAAGGGATGTGTGCGTGGGAGAGAGGGAGGAAACAATTGTTACTTGCATATATAGCGGCCCTTCTTTATATCCTACTAACCACCAAATTACCTCCTTTCTATTTTATCTGTCTCTAGATCTCTTAAAAGTGGATGTCCATACCTGCTCCTTCCTTATCGCCTATCCATTCCTCATCACCAAACCTGACCCTCTTCAGTGTCTCAAAGTGGCCAATGCAATCAAGTCCAGAAGACTTTCCATGGCATACCAGGCCCAGTTTTTCCTGTCCAGCCTTCTCTCATTCTCCCTTACACAGCCTCAATGCTCTGAATTAAAACATGGGCTTTCCCCCAAGTGCATGACTCCATGTTGTTCTTTTCTGCATGTTCCCTCAGATTGGCACACTTTCTACAAGCAGCTTTCTTTCTCCTGACTATTCGCTGCAGATATGACTACCCTCACCTTTACACGTCCATAATACCCCTATACTTTTTGAAAAGCACCTAGTCTCAATTCAGTCTATACAAACAAGTGCTAAAGAACTGGCAACAGCCGAAAGTCATCAAACACACCACTCATCTTTTTATTCTCATGCAGTACCTCACATACTGCATGCATACAACAGGCACTCAGTGAATATTTGTAAAACTGAAATAAAAAGAATAGCATGCTATATGTTTCAGTACATAACATGAATATAACTGGAGACACCAAGAAATAAATTTTTATAAATCCTACTGGGGACATGATCCTCTTCAACACAGAAAACTGTCTCCTGGACAATTTTAACTCCTGGAGTAGTCCCATGACAACCTGGAGTAGAGCCAGACCTCCAGAGAAGAGAGTTGAGTTTAAATACCTTGAAATATCTGTAACTATTCTTTCCATCTACTTTAGTACGTCTAAAGATACTTTGGTTCAAATTACAAACCATGGATGGAGACAGGGAATTACATGAAAGTTGGGGTCTTCCTGGCAACATAATAGACTCCAGTGCCTTATTGTGAATTCACCATTATTCAGAAGTCTACATGGCTGTGAAGACTACATGGATCTAAACTTAGGTGTGGGTCCCATACAATCATAGTAAATCCAGGGTACTGTTTTTATTTGTGTGGGCCTAAATCTCCTTAAATTTCATTTCTGTAAGTAAATTCTATGAGGTATGTAAGGTCATTAAATCTAGGGTCGCTGTGGTAGTAACTTAACCTCAGAAGAATTAGTCCAGGTAATAAATTATTACCATGAGTATAAGAATGTAATGAAGGGGAAGCCAGGATAGCTCAGCAGGTTGAGCACTTGCCTTGAACTGTGAGGTCCAGGAACTGAATCCCGGCCCTGCCCTGTGCAAACCCATATGATGAATTGTGACACAACCAGTAACCTCTGAGATGGTGGTGAACATTCTCAACTCCCATGTGAAGCCCCTGGTTCAATCCTGCCCTGAATGGCCCCACATCCACCTGTATAATGAAACTATGTCACAACTAACAATGTATAACTAAGAAGACTGCTCTCAGCCCTCCCCGCTTCTCTCTCTCTCTGTCTCACTCTCTCACTCTGTCTTTCACACACACACACCTTCTCTTAAACAATACTGTAAATCTTAAAAAAAAAAAAAGGATGTAATATTGAACCTTAGGTAGTAACTAAAATCTCTATGGTCAAAGTTCCTTGTAGCAGTACACTGCCCAAGTCAATACAACTAAGGACACCACAACAATTATTTCTCCACGCTTCTAAATCTTTTGTCTTCATGGCAATAACATCAGCTAAAATACTATCTATAAATTACTGAGTTTCCACTTAGTGTGACAAGCATTATTTTAAGTCCTCTTCATGATTACACATTTAATTATTAACAGAAGGTATTTCTTCCTCACTTGAAAGATGAGCAAATTAAGTAATTTGCCTTGTGTGTGTGTGCGTAGGGTGTGTGTGTGTGTGTTTGTAGGGTGTGTGTGTGCACGCGCACGCCTGTGCATAAACATATATACATCAAACAAAGCAGCTGAGCCAGGATATGTACTCAGATTTCCTTGACTCTAAACTCTACCCTAATAACCACAGACAAAAAGAAATTATTTTATTAAATACATCATGTCTAAGAGCATTGGTTACTACCATATATTTATTCACATAAATTGGAATTTTCCTAAACTGCAGTCCATATTTTACTAGAACAAATTATTTTAAGAGATACAGGAACAAAAATAATTATTTTAATAGAATAATTCATTTTAATAAATCTTTCCTACTCTTCACTGACATAAATGTGATTTCGGGTCATTTACAAATATTTTTATTTCATATAGATATATTTATTTTGGTCTGTATTTAAAAAAATTAACCACAGTATCAAATCAGTGAATTCACAGGCATATAAAATTTTTTTTATAAATACATTCATTTATGTGTAAAAGAAAATTGTGCAATATTTAATAAATATGAAATGTGACTTTACAAGCATAGAGTGCCTACTGTGTGTTTACACTGGGGAGGAAAGATGAAACCTTTCTTTACCTGTGTTACATTTACCCACATCAGGACTCACCTCTGGTGACAGCATCTAGTGCACAGCCACTTCCTGTTGCTCCTCCGCCAATGACTAGGACATCGAATTCAGACGTGTTTTGCAAAGTCAGTAGCTGAGCTTCTCTGGAAGGAGGCTCCCTGTTAACAGGTTCTGAAATGTACTCTGCCGCCTCAACATAGGCCAGGCTCATCTGATGTAAAAAAAGATCATTTTTAGTGGTTCATCTGGAAGGCAAATTTAATAAAGTATACAATATTCTAAAAGAAGAGATTTGTAAGGAGATAGGAATACCAGTCCATAGTCCACATGGAGGTATAGGACCAATTAATTGCCTTGGGGCAAAAAAGTATCTTTAAAATCTAGGTACTTTTTTTCCCCATAAATCACAACTATGGCACCATGAACACTTGGTTTCAGATTCAATATCTCAACTGCTTGTTCTGGTTTCATACACAGACAAGTTTAATTATTTCCCACACCATACAGCAATTCCCAGATACCTTGTCTAAGACCATTTATAGAGAACATAAGGAAATGTCTATATCCAGTAGCAGCAATTCATTCAAATAACATTTAGAAGTGTTGAAAGGAGGAGAAAAAAGACACTTTATGACTTTCTGAAATTTCTTAGAAGTATGTGTTCTTCATTTCTTAATTCCCCCGATAAAAATATATTCTAGAGTTTGGAGGTCTGTAAATTTAAGTCAGTACAATTAAAAAGAATCTGTGTAACAAAAGTTATTATCCAGTTTAAATAATCCACTAAGGTCAAGGGGAATGATATTTTTCAAAGATTTTAGTCAAAGGCTTACTCATTAAATGTTTTAATACAAAATTTTATATGTGTGTGTGTGTGCATTTAATAAAAATAGTGTATATTAAATATATATATATATACACACACACACATATATACATACACACACACAATTTTGATTTCCGAAAACTGTAACAATAATATAACAAGCCATAATACTCCTAAAGAATAATGATCTTCCCTACTTCTAGTTCTTTCATTAGAATGTAACTTATCATCCTAAATTCAAAATGATGTTGGATCTTTAAAAAAAAGAAAAAAGTAGTTACCAAAAGTCAGAGTCAAAAGCCTAGAAAAATAGATAAGTATCTATTTTATTTCCAAAAGGAAGTTCATTCATAATACTGGAGAGTGCTGGCCAACATTGCTCTAATAGTTCATTTCTTGTAGGCATGTGACTTCTGTTTTCTTTTCTTTAATTCACAGCACAACACAATCCATAATGGCTGTGTTTTTCCCATTCTGCTGGAGAGGCCTTGTATGAAACTCTGAACCACAAAGCTACTGCTTGTTCTAGCAAAAGGTGACCTTAGTTCTGACCAAGTGAGTGTTCTGATAAGTGCTTTTTTTATTCATTTAAATAAAGTAAACCGAATTGCTCCTTATAGTTGGATTTCATTATAATTAGGCCAATTGGATGTCTATTAAAATAAATCTAGAAGCCATAAACTACACTTAAAAAAACCTGGATTAGAGTCAATGGGTCCTAAGCTTAGGTCTTTAGCAGTCTTGTTTACCAGTAATGTGACTTCTGACACATCTTCTCTAAGCCTTGGTTTCTTCATTTGTAAGATGGGATAAAGCTCCTGTGATAACTCTATCTCTACAACTCTGAGTTGTCCTCAGTCAGAATAAAACATGAAAATAGTTGGTCAACTATAAAATAACACCAAAGAGTTACTATAGTTTTTGTTGTTGTTGTTGTTGTTGTCAAATAATTTGATTCCTTAATAGCATATATAAAGGAACTTTCAAAACTTACTTTACTAAATATCATAAAAAGAAAATAAGGTACCATAATTTTCCAGGCTACTAATTCAGAGGCCAACCCACAAAATTCTTATTCTCCTTCATATAACTCCTCCTAGTTATCTGCTAATAATCATTTCACTGTGTTCACATTTACGTACATTTAATATAACAAACTATATAAATGTAACTGCTAGTTTCTGTGGAGAACATAACATCTTTCAGTCACAGTCTATGCCTTCCATCATTTAATGAGAAGAAAAAAATATATATATACACACAGAGATATACAGTATTTATATACATAACAAGTATGTAAAAAGAACAAATGTCAAAATAGAGAAAAAAAGCACCAGTCTATGACCATTCAGATGAGGGAGGAAGAGTCTTTTATTTGAGGATTTCAATTGGGCCATGACAGATGGGCAGGACTTGGACATGAGACTGACAAGTGACTAAACTGCCAGAGCGTTTTCACACATCAAAAGAATTTTGCTGACATTTTCTGTTTGGTAAGTTTTCTAGAAATACTTGAAAAGTAAATTTAAAGACTATGTTATACTTCATTAGAACTTGGTAATACTAAAAGCCCCATATTCTACTCTGATAACAGTTCATAACTATGAATATTAAACTCAACTGAATTTATTTTTCAGCAAGAATGCTAGATCTGAGGGACATCTCTCATGCCTTGTGGATATCTCATTCCATCGACTACAATGTTTCTCCTGTTTTCATCCCCTGCCTCAGCCTTCTCACTAGCACACTCTAACCTATGCTATCTTTAACACAAACAAACAAACAAAGACCCCTACACTTCTTATACATTTTAACAACCACCTTAGAAATTCTTGAGAGATCTGTAAGTTCTTGCTTTGTCTACAGGCTTACCTCCTAATCACTCCTCAACCTATCCCTCAACTCACTGTGATGGGGATTTTCACATACACACCACCATCACCACCATCAAAACTGGCTACTGTCCTCTGTGCTGCTAAATCCAGTGAGTTCTTTCCATTTCAGTTATCATCTCAGCACACACACAACTGTCCACTCCCTTTGGCATATGGGAGACAAATTTCTGAGTTGAGAAATTTCTCTTTCTCTCTCTTTCTCGCATGCACACTCACACATGTGCCTCTTTTAATAATTCTCTCCTAGTTTCCTTTACTGTAGTTTCCAAGATACTTCACAGTCTTTTAGAGTAGACAATACCAAGTGCTGGTGAGGATAAAACACAATTGGAACTCTCTAACATTGCTGGTAGAAATACAAAGTGATACAGCCATTTTGGAAAACAGGTAGGAAATGTCTTATAGAGAGAAACATACATGTACCATAAAACTCAGCAATGCCTCTCCTAGGTAATTACTGAAGAGAAATAAAATCCTATGTTAATACAAAAACCTGTAGGCCCATGTCTACAGTGTTTTTAATTGCCAAAATTAGGAAAATCTCAAATAGCCTTTAACTGGTGAATGAATAAACAAACTGTGGTATATCTATGCAATAAAGTAATAACTGACAATGGAAAAGAACAAACTACTGATAGATGCAATGGAATGAATGAATCTCAAATACATTTTGCTAAGTCATAATAGTAGGCTGGCAAATTATGGTTTTCCACTCAAATTTGGCTGCCACCTGTTTTAATAAACAAAATTTCATTCAAACATAGCCACACCCAGTCATTCATGTATAGCAATAGAGGACTCATGACTGCAATAACAGAATGAGTAGTTGCAACAGAAATGCACAGCCTGCAAGACTAAATCTTTCACTACCTGGCCCTTTACAGAAAAGTTTGCCATTCACTGTGCCAAGTGAAAGAAGCTACACTCAGAAGTCTACACATGGCATGATTCCATTAATATGATGTTCTATAAAATCAGAGGTATAGAGTCAGAAAACAGGTCACTTGATTATCAGGGTTTGGGAATGGGGGGCGGGGAGACTGACTACAAAAGAGTATAGAACTTTTGAGGGGATGCTGGGGATTGCTCAGTGGGTTGAGCACTCATCTTGCAGCCCCAGAGTCTGAGTATCAAATCCCAGCCCCAGCCTGTGTGGACCCATATGCTGAAATGGCATGTGCCCCCACTTTGGTTCTCACTGTGGCAAGCCTCCCATGTATGGGCCCCCCAGTTTCAGCTTCCACCCTGGATGAAGGCTCCAGCTGGTTCCTGATCTTCTCCATCCCAAGTCCCAGCCTGGTTCCTGCCCAGGAAAGCCCCACCCCATCTGTGGAATAAAACTATATAGAAAACTGATGACATACAACTATGGAGACTGCTCTGAGCCCTCTCCCTGCTTGCTTGCTCTCTCTCTCTCTCTCTTTGTCTAAAAGAAAAAAAAAAAAACAATAAAAATAAAACTTAAAAAAAAAAAGAACTTTTGAGGATAGAAATTATCTATATTTTGATTGTTGGTTAAATGAATATATGTACTCATCAAAACTCACAGAACTATGTATTATAAAGAGTGAATTTCCACATGCAAATTATACCCTAGATTACACATCAATAAACTATACTTAAAAAATAATAAGTAGTGATGAAAGCTCTCCCCTCCCATTTGGAAGGCCCCAGTTTGTTTCCCGCCCTACCAGGCTCCACATTCACCTGTGTAGAATGAAACTATGTCACTACTAATGATGTATAGCTATGGAGACTGCTCGGGCCCCTCCTCTTCTCTCTCTTTCTTATACACACCTTCTCTCAAACAATAAAAACTAAATAAAATAAATAATAATAATTAGCAAATACATACACAGCCTATGTGCCAGGCACTATTATAAAGTTTTACTTTTTCTTACTCATTCAATCCTCACAATAGCTCTATGAGTTAGGTGCTGTTATAATTTCCATTTTATAGAGTAAGTAGCTGAGACACAGAAGTTAAGTAATTTGCCCCCAATTATATGGCAGAGCTGGGAATTGAACCTACACAGC
Source organism: Craseonycteris thonglongyai (assembly GCA_004027555.1). Lineage (NCBI taxonomy): Eukaryota > Metazoa > Chordata > Mammalia > Chiroptera > Craseonycteridae > Craseonycteris > Craseonycteris thonglongyai. Next base: position 2,539 of record PVKE010006550.1, on the reverse strand, counting down.
CTGGTAACACAGACTGTTTTACATTGCTATACCATACTGACTCTATATATAATTTGAGGAAAAAAAGTAAGAAACAGACTAAGTAGATTTAATAGGATGAGATATTACCAGTTGCCAAATGCAAAAAATTTTTGTTTTCTTCGTATATTTGTTTGGAGGTTCTGCAAAACAATTTTTTTTTTTAAATACATGGCACTATTGAGACTAATTTATTTAATTTCTGACACTACATTTTAAATAGCATCTTATTTTTGTTTATTTTTTTCATAAAAGCTGGAAAGTGTTGCAACTGAGAAGCTAAGCACCAAGTTTATTTTAGAGGCAGTAAACATAGCCTAAGGCCCTACTTCTAATTATGACAAGAAAAAGACTCATTTTGACTTCATATGGCTTTGACTTACAAAAACACATCTGCACTTTACCTTCCCTAGAATATGTTGATTGAGAGGAAATAAAGAAGAGAAAAGCAGCAGGAACAAAACAGTACTTATAAGAAACAGTACATTCTAAGAAAAGAGGCCTTTGTCCTATAAATCTTCCCAGATCTGCCCTTTTCTCAACCTCTTTTCCAAGGCATTGTGATTAAACAGAAATTTGGGAGATAGGCTCCATTAAAGAATTTTCTCCATTAAAGGTGATTCTAGGAGAAGACCTGGAAAGGCAACAAGCTCTAAATCACTTGAGACCAAAATACGCTTGTGTCCAGACCCACCATGATGATGTACTCATCCCATCAATACTGACTAGAGGCCCTTGAGGAGTCTATACACTGTAGGAAAAAACAAAAAAAAATAAAAGGAAATTACGCTATTGCTTAACTGGATATAAGACAGAGAAGAGGCTATAAGAGCCATAGGAGGCACCCCCAATCCAGACTTAAGAAGGTTTCCTAGAAATTATAGCTAATTCGAGTTAATGAAGACTAAGAGGCATTACCTGGGTGATGGTACCAGGAACAGGAGTAGAGAAAGCATGTGCTAAATAAAACCACAAGTCCTACGAGCAAACTGGCCCGCCTACTGCTTCCTTAAAAACATGAGCTATACATCCAGTATTTAAAAATTGTTATATTTCATGTAAAAATCAGGTTTTCTATCTGATATATATCTGCTGAAACTGAACAGCAGTGCTATCCTTTGGCAGGACTTGTGCGCTCTTGTTAAGCCAGGATTCCCACTCACTGACTTCTCCCTTCATCTTACCAGCATGGCCCCTGTAGGCACAAGTTTTCAAACCCTGGCTTAAAGGCAGTACAGCCCAGCCTATCAGATTGTGGATCCATTTTATAATTCAGCCATTGACATCAGAATTTCAGAGGGCCCACGACGCAAAGCAAACTGCCTTTTGCCTAGCATAGTTCTAACCACAGCTCCCAAATAAAAAAATTCTTATCTTAGTAAAATTTGGAGACTATCTAACATTTAATATTAATTTGGTGTGTTATTTCTGATTATATTTAATTATGATGCACTCTGGAGAGGTAGATTTTTACTAACTTGTTAGCAAATTTTCACCTACATTTTAAAGAGATAAAATTCCTCCAGCATTCTGGTTGCCAACACACAGCTTTTGTTGAGAGAGTGGTACACTGGATACCAACAGAGAATTGAAAGCCAAGTTCATAAACTTTGTGAGTTTACATCCCAAAGAACAGACAGGATTCAGAATGAGATCAGTTTTACTATGTCTCTACACCATTAGACTTGCAAATTAAAAAAAAAAAAAAAAAAAATCCTAGACATTTGCAACTTCGGGTGAGACCGAAAACAAGATCTAATAATTAGTGTCTATTTCTGAAAGAAGTGAATATTTAAAGACCACAGGCAATTAACAACCAGGTTGTCCTGTAATCATGTAGAGTAATAATTGGAGTATAAAGTAGGGTTTCATGCAAATCACTTCATTCTGCAACTATCACGCTCACTCCTTCCCATATTATGTGATTAAATCAATTGATAATGGAATCAGTGAGATTTAGGGGAAGCTGTTCATGTTTTGTTGTCACTGAAATAGACCATCCATATTTGTATATTCCTGGAAGGAAAATGTAACAAATATCTCCTTACAGTGAATCTTAAGATGTTTTAATGGCCTTCACCTCTGAATCACTTTGGGATTCTAACAAATGATGGATTTTCTTGTACTTACAAGACAACAAGCAACATTTCTCAAGATAAACATACTTGGTGAGGAAGTCATGATTACTCTATAGGAAGAGTTGCAAATGGGGGGACTGTCATCTCTACTGGGACCAGGCAAGAGAAAAGGAGTCCATCCTTCAGGAGTGGCTCAGAACTGAGCTCTAGTTCATCTGGAAGGTACTATCAGGACTTTAAGTGGCTTTGAGAAATCACAGGGAAACTCTTTTTATAGCAAGTATAATTATCATTATAAAACTTTTTACAGCTAAAAAATAAAGAAAACACTTTGGTTTTGTCTAAATCTTCAAATAAATTCACATCATAATAAATTACATGATCTGTGGTTTGAGGAGTATGTTTTATTGGTTTTCAGATACACACGAATCCAGCAGAAGTAA
>PVKE010006549.1:0-53941 GCA_004027555.1 Craseonycteris thonglongyai | reverse complement strand
TCAGAAACTTTATGGCATCTCTTTCTCTGATATCTTTAACTGAATGACACATTAGAGTCTCATTTGTCTACAAGATTTTTGTGCAAGATTCTGCTTACTATCTAGAATTTTTTCCTCTTATGTAAAAACTTTTATTTTTTAATTAGAGTTGACATTCAATATTATATTAGTTTCAGGTACACAGCATAGTGGTTAGACAGTTATATAATTTACAAAGTGATCCCCCCCGCCAAATCCTCTTATATCTTTAAATAAATTTTTGTTGAAAATAAATTGAAGTAACATTGAAATCTGATGAGTTAATAAAACTTAAAGGGATTTTTATAAAGGTTTCAGGATTTTTTTCTATCACAGACTACTAAATCTTTAAGACTAATCATGTATGCCTAGAGCTGTTTTATTTTAGGAGTTCCTAACTAATGCACTTGAACTTAGAAAGATAAAACAACACAAAATAGCTTTCAACTAACATTAGGAAATGAGTACTTTAAAAATATATGTAATTTACCAGTAGCTTTAAGAGGTAAGTATACTTGACTGCTGAAAGACACTGCATTTATTTTCTAAAAAGTGAGGCCAGCTTTGGAAATAAAACAAAATATAGCAAAAAAAAAGATGACTCTGGAAAGGATGGTGGTAATGTAACAAAGACTTGATAAGATGATAGCCACAAAGAAGAGCATGGAATCAGCAACCACAAATCTGATATGTGTGGCTGTAAGAAAACAAATCCTGCACCCCAACAGCCCTTCCATTTTATTATTATTTTGAATTAAGATAGAATCCAAGACTTGGCTTCCGACTAAAGCAATTTATATGAAGCATTTTTTTTCACCCTAATTCATAACATCTTTAAGAACAAAGAATGGCAGTTTCAGAGTTACTCACTGGACTTTGAAAGAGAATTGATAAATTTAAACCTTCAGCTCTTGAATGGGGTGGTACGGAAGAAGGGATTTGTAACATTTAAGGGACTCATAAAAATAGTGTTATGTTTTCAATGAAATCTGCAGGTGATACTAATGGGAACATTTTGGGGATTCTAGTGAGAATAAAGGATGACATGAAAGGATCTAAAAGCTATAGCTGTAGGCAGAAAATAGAATAGAATTTGCCTTAAAATGTTGTCTGCTGCCATATAAAGCACAGATATTCAGCCGGTGGGAAAAGCCTGGAAGAAAGTTAGTATTGAGTTAAAAAAGCTAACGAAGAAAACTGACAGGAAATTAGATGAGAATATGATATGTGATCTGGCAGTAAAACAAACAAAAGCTATTTTTGAAGTCTAAAGGTAGAGAGGAATCACATTGTAGGAAAGGAATGGCAGGATCTGTCTGTGGGTGACTAAGGGGATCCTACCTGTAACACTCAATTCAGCTTCAGTAGAAGAAAATAGTACAGACGGGTGAGCCAGTTAACAAAAGAGACATGGCGTTTGAAAGGTTGAGCTGAAGAGGAAAAATAACAGATGACAGGTTTAGAGACCATATTGGAAACAATGTGAGATATAACATGTAGCAGAGATGAGGTATAACAGAAATATTGCAACATTTTTAAGAGGAACATTCTTTGCCCAGAAATTTTTTTTGTAAGGCTAGTGATGTTTCCTCAGAGAAACCATGAAAACACGATTACTCTAGGTTTCAAGCAAAATTAGGGAAGTTCATTATCAAGAGCTCTGTTTAAAGGAATGAGACAAACTAGAAATTTATGGTAAGTTTTGTTTTTAAAAAAATTTGTTACAAAAATTTAACATATAATAGCATTGTAGAACATTTTGAAGACAGAGGAAGAAATCAATTATAAGCCAACCATGATACAATTAGTAAATATAATTATCTTAAATTTTTAATCATTTTCCTTATGCAGACCTACATTAATGTAAACTATCATGTATACACAATTGTTTCCTGCTTTTGTATAGTGTGTGAAAAGCATTTTCTAAATTGCCACACTGTCTTTTTATGATTTAAATTTCTATCATGCTAAAAAGGTACAAATGTAATATTTTTCTAGTGCTCTGTGCATAATTTCCCATCCTGAGGTACATGTATTTGTTTACCTGTTTCTGTTGGCATGGAGTAAACAACCTTATAAGAGAGATGTTTCTTCACACTAAAAACTGCAAGGAGTAAGCAAATGTTAATGAATCTTCTTGTTTCTCCACTGATACTCAGTGGATAAGGAGCTGATATGCATTGGGGAGTTTACCATAGCATGCCAGGCCTTGAGCAATACTTTTGAAGTTTGAAGTCTTGAAAAGGGAGTTTGAAACATTTTTAACTCTGGCAGGGGGCCTAACTGAATTATAAACAAAGATCCAATGGAGAACAGTTTACTTTCAAGAAGCAGCTTGTGAGAACTAATTCCTTTGCTTAGCCTTCTTGGGGAGAATTTGCTTGGAGATCATCCTTTCTGGAAACACTCTCAACTTCCCTTAGCATCAGCCCAGAGTGGGACAAGTTCTTTAAGCAGATTCTTTCTGGGGTTTGGTGACTGAAGAGCACTTGGTGAAGTAACCAAGGAAAGAAAACTGAGCATTGCTTATATAATACACTGCAGAAGCTTTCCACAGCTCTCAGGGCTTTTGAGGCTGTCTTGTGAGTTTTTCTCTTCAGAATGCAGTAAAAATAGGATCTCACTGATGTCATGGTCTGAAAACTAGCTGTGCTACTGAGGATTACTCAGGCAGAAAAGTCTTGGTGTGAAATGCCAGTGCTTAAGGCACTAAAGTGAACCGATAAGCTTCTGGTGTAGTTTTACTGTTGCAGAAATTATGAAACTCATTCACAGTAGCAACTCAAATTTCACAAATTGGTCTACCTATCCCTAGACAGTGACTGAAGATTGATTAGTCCTTGTTGGATTTCTTTCTAAATTTGGTAGTATTTATTTATTTAGTTATTAAAGATTTTGGGTATTTGACTTCTAATTGAGCCAGTGCTGGGGATGAGAAGAGGAAGAGGATTTGAGCACCTCCCCTGAAGTGTGTCAGAGTACTGTTTTCTATATTGCTTATACATATTTCTTCCTGGCCAACAGAGAACCTACAATTGAGCCACCTGATGCATATCTGTGGGCAAAACTTTGTTAGAAATGTACCATATTTTAAAGCCACGCTGTCAGATTTCTCCTTGGATACAGGATCATTTTGTTTACTTACTTTTTCCTGTAATAATGTGCTGTATGTTTGAACAATATATAACAAAAGCCCAGTAATAGAGAGTTAGAAGTTCTTAGAAATTCAGCATTAAACTTTTGTATCGAAACTTTTTTGTAGCACTATAAGCAAAAAATTGGTGTAAGGCAACTTCTGTTCAAATGTGCTATCTGAACTACTTTGGGGTTCAGCAACATAGACCTAGTGATGTGCTCTACTGATTTCTGTCATCAAGTTAGCATTGCCAAACTCTGTCACAGACAGGCAATGGAAAGAAAATATTGAAGGGCTTTAGATTTCATCTGAATTTCACAAGGAAGGAAAGAACAGATCCAGGGATCATTAGTTCAGGGGCCCAAATTATGCCACAGGAACATGTCTTTAGGCCTAGTTTGGTGACATTTGTAAAACAAAATAGTCTGCTAATTTTGCCAATTCATTAGTGGTTGGCTGACCAGACATACCATTTTAAACGGGACAGAAACCAACAGTACTGTCCCGTTTCAAACTATATGGGTAGTCAGCCTAGTCTTACTAGCCTAAATTCAAGCTGTCAGTAGGCAGACCAGACATACTGTTTTAAATGGGACAGTACTGTTGTTTTCTGTCCCATTTAAAACAGTATGTCTGGTCAGGCTAGTTAGTGGGAAATATGTCACAAAAGTTTTCTTTTCTTTACCCCTTATACAGAATGTCTTTTATCCTTCTGCTTCTAGAAAGAACAAAAGGTTACTTTAAATCATGCTTCTTTCTAAGATGTTTTGAATCCTTGATTTTCTTTATTTTTCAGAGGCTGATCCATATGGTATTCATTTCACCTTAATGTGGCCAATTTGTGATTATATAATTGGATGTGATCTGTTCTCATAATTTACTTCTTTAGTAGATCTGTGTAAGATTCCTTGCAAATAAAGCTCATCTCAAAATAGAAGGCAACCCCAGTCTTAATAGAAATCTGCTCTAGTGAGCTGGCTTGGTTTTAGAAAGAAAAAAGGGGGTAAGAGAATGGCCTAAGAAGACTCTAATCTGCTAGAGTGGAATCTAATTCTGTATGTCAAGGCTTATAGGCCATTTTCTGTCTGAGTAAGAGCAAGATATATCTGGAAGATATGGGGTATTGTAGGAGCTTTGAAGTTTTACCTCTTGGTACATTGAGAACAAGCTGGAATTTTAATTTGGTCCTTTTGCTCTTTATTACTTTTATATGTGGAATGTGAATGCTGTATTATGGATCTATTATATTTATGTTTCATTCTATTCTTGGTAGTATTTGAGTTACTGGCCACTTCACCAAAATAATTTAAATAAATTTTGGCTTTTTGTTATTTGAGATTCAAAATAAAGATGTTTATTTGGACTTGAGACCATAAATGAATTCTTATAACCTACTGAATAAAGAATCCGAGAAGCTGGGATGGCTCAGCGGGTTAAGCACTCGCTTTGCAGCCCTGGGGACCGAGGGTCAAATCCCAGCCCCGGCCCTTGTGGACCCATATGCTGAACTAGGGTGTGCTTCCCATCTGGGAGGCCCCCAATTCAATTCTTGCTCTCTGGTTTGGCCCTCGGCTCCAGGGGGTGTGCCTCCCATGCAGGAGGCCCCCAGCCCAGTTCCTGCCCTGCGCGGCCCCCACCTACCTGTGTGGAACGAAACCATGTTGAAGACTGATGATGCACAAGTATGGAGACTGCTCTGGGCCCTTCCCCTTCTCTCTGTCTCCCTCTGTCTCTGTCTTTCTCTCTATTTCTCTGTCAAAAACAATAAAATAAATCTTAAAAAAAAAAATCCATGAGTCCAGAATGATAAATGAATGAATAAATGAATGAGAAAGATAAGCCCTTCTTTACTGTAGAAAGTCAACTTATAAATGTAGATGACATGATGTAACTAGGGAGAAAATGTCATTTGAAAATCCCATCATAATTGTTATTGCTTCTGGCAAGAATTATCTATAGATGCCAAAACTAGTAAATGAAAGTTTGAAGAGTAACAGTATATTTCCACAGCATTCAGATATCTCTCCTCAAGATACTTAGTAAGTACAATCTAATTGCTTATACCATATAACTTACAGTCAAGTAGGGAAAATAAGTCTAGTAACTTAAAAACAAGGCAGAAAATTGTGAGTACCATTAGAGAATTATAGTGAGATGATGGGAATTGGTTATGGAGAATAGAATCAGTAAAAGACTTCTTATAAAACAGGGGTGTCCAGTCTTTTGGCTTCCAAACCACTTTGGAAGAAGATGAATAGTTTTTGGCCACACATAAAATATACTAACACTAATGATAGCTGATGAGCTAAAAAAATAATTGCAAAAAAAATCTCATGTTTCAAGAAAGTTTACGAATTTGTGTTGGGACACATTCAAAGTCATCCTGGGCCACATGTGGGCTATGGACCATGGGCTACACGTTGGACAAGCTTGGCCTAGAGGGACCATTGGTTCCTGAGCGGTGGTACGCATACCCCCAGGGGTACATGCTGGGCCGTTCAGGGGTATGCAAAAAATAATTAGTAACAATATTCAACTGTGTTACAACTATTATAAAATTAAATCTGTGGTTTATACTTTTAGTGTAGTAATTTTTCTTTCCTTATTACCTCATTTCCACTATTTTACATTTAAGACAGGCACAGAACAAAAGTGTCTGTATTTAAAATCAGCTGTTTTCAAAACACGGTGTACAATTTATAGAAATGGATTTAAAAGGGGTACACATGTGGAAAAACGTTGGGAGCCACTGGCTTAGACCATGACCTACATACCAGCTTCTTTCCCTTGTGGGGTGTGAACCATACTTTGGGGCTATTTCTTTGCTGGATAGCTTCATAAATTTAGGCTAGAATGTTATCATTTTAGACTTCATTTGCTAGAAATGTGACCTACTACATTTACCTATAACAGCTCATTTGCTTTCTTTCTTTTTTTTTTTTCTCAAGACAATAGTGTTGCCATAAACTCCATGGTTAGGTTAACAACTTTCATCACCTTTTAAAATCTCTCTTTTGGGATGCTAGAATAGCTCAGTGGTTGAGTGCTTGTCTCATGGTTGTGAGGTCCAGGGTTCCAATTCCTGGCCCTGGCCTGTGCAAACCCATGTGCTTAGCTATGGCAAGGCTGGTGGCTGCTGGGATGGTTCAATGGCAAAGGTGCTCCCTTCCCATGCTGGAGGCCCTGGTTCAATTTCCGCCCCACGCGGCTCCATGTCCACCTGTGTGAAATGAAATCATGTCACAACTAATGTACAACTATGGAGACTGCTCTGCCTCCCCCCCCCCCCTTTTCCTCCTCTCTCTCTCACCTTCTCTCAAAAACAATAAAATAAATCTTTTAAAAAAAAGAAACGACTCTCTTCTAAACTAATTTTTTGTCCAGTATTGTCTTCATACTTTCTCATAGTGTCTTAGATTTCTATGCTACTTTTTCATGAGGAAAAAAGAGTGTATAGTTTGCTTTTTCATATAGCATTGTTAATATTAACAGAAAGTTTAATTTTATCCTACTTGTGATAACATGGTATGTTGAGGACAGATTACACACTTCCCTCTAAGCTTGGTCAGGGAAAAGAAAAATGGAATAGATAGCTTCTGAAATTTTTTCTTGTTCAGAGATTTAGATTTTTTTTTTCCCCTTTAAATAGTCAACAAATGAAAAATGACATTTGAAATTACCACTGCCCCACTATTCCTTGCCATCTTCAATTTAATTTCTGATTCTCTATAAAGATTAACATATTTTCCACTGGTGATTTGTCAGGGAATTTAGGATTTTTCTGGGACCTGAAATCTGCCTTTGGTAGTGTTGATTACTGGGTAATTGCCTATTCTTTGGTGGAATTTCCATTTTTCGATTAAGCCAGGCTCTACAGCCTTTATTTCTTTGGCAGAAGAATGCAAAGGCAGTGGAGCTTATTTTTCCCCCCTCCCCAGCCCAGTTTAAACAATGAGTCACTTGGGCCTTGGGGCTTTGCTTCATACTTTCATTCAGGATCCACTTTCTACCCTTGTTCTTCTAATTTGCCTTTAGTGTTCTGTTTGGAACCCTTTATATCTTATAGCAGCTGATATAGGTCAGAGAGAGAACAGAAAGAATATCTTTAGGGAAACAACTCCAAATAAGGTAAGAAGGAGAAGTATTCTCCAAAAAGATGTACCAATGTCATTCAATTAAAGACTGAAAGATTTCCCTCTGTATGAGATGTTCTAGTGACTGATGAAAACGTCCTCCATGTATATATGTGGTATGTGGGACACTCTCAGGAATTGGATAATTTTCAGAGGGATATGGTTATGTGAACAGACTTCCTTTATAGAAGGACTTGGTCTAATCTTAATTCACAGTTTTGTTGGAGAAAAAATATTTTCCCCCTTCTTGGCAGTGGTTCTACCTGGTCTTCATTTTTCATTTTGATTTCATCCTTCTATAACTATCCATCTAATGATGGTTTTTGATTTTTCTCTTTGCAGTTTTAACAGTGTATGTCAGGGAACTCACATTCTCTTTCGGGAATTCAGCTTCATCCAAGCCACCCCTCACAACAGAGCCTCATTCTTACGGGCCTTCTGGAGATGCTTTCGGACTGTGGGCAAAAATGGCGGTAAGTCTTCCCAAATTCTTTTCTTGCCTTCTTTTCTGCCTTCCAAACTTCTCTCTCTCTCTCTTGTTCCTATAAATGCTGTTTGAGTGCATGGTAATCAAGGCTCTAGATACAACTTACTTTTGAGGAGCTATTTGTCTTGTGTCAGGGATACTACCTCCATTACTATCACCATCCCTATCACTAATGAGTGTTATTAAGAGCCAACCAGGGAAAGCTGGGATGGCTCAGCGGGTTAAGCGCTCGCTTTGAAGCCCCGGGGACTGAGGATTGAGTCCCGGCCCCGGCCCCGGCCCATGCGGACCCACATGCCCTGCGCAGCCCTGTGCCCTCCTGTGGAGTGAAACTATATGGAACACTAATGTCAACTATGGAGACTGCTCTGGGCCCTCCCCCTTCTCTCTGTCTCTCTCTGTCTCTGTTTCTGTCAAAAATCAATAAAATAAATCTTTAAAAAAAAAAAAAAAAAAGAGCCAACCATAGCTCTGAGCACTTGTAGTAATTAATTTACTCTTCACAGCATCTCTTTGTGGCAAATACTATAACCCTTATTTGAAACTAATGAAACTGAGGATCAGGGGGGGTTTAAGTAACTTGGCAAAGTTAAACAGTAAATTCTGGGGCTGAATTTATACCCAAGCCTTTGCTCTTGGCAAATATTACAATACTATGCAGTAAATTCAAGAAATTGTATGAATGCAAAGAAGGAAACTCCTGAGTTGGGGGAGTGGGATGGGGATACTGTTGTCAGAGAAGTTGGAGAGAGTGGATTAGAGAAGGTTCTCCAGAGAACTGGTTTTTTATCTAAGTTGGGAAGGAAGAGTAGGAGTTATCCACAGGGATAAAGGAGAGAAAGGTATCCTAGGCAGAGCATGTACTATGGTATAGATTGGGGTCTCCAAACTACACGGGCCAGATCAGATGCAGCCCGCAAGACCCTCTCATCCGGCCCGTGGAGACCTTTTTATCTGAATAAAACAATATTAAATAAATAATTAAAAACAACATCTATGTTTTGATTCTTTTTTATTTGGACCCTGAGTGTGTAGTCAAACCCCAAACTGCTGTTTGATAGTTAGTGCGGCCTCTGGACTGAAATGTTTGGAGACCCCTGGATAGAAGCATAAAAGAACCTGGAATATATAAGAAACTGAGAAGATCAGAATGGCTAGAGTTTGTGAAGGAAGTGAGGGGAAACAAACCTATAATGGAATAAGATAATGAAGCCCTGAAAGATCACTTTTTGCTATAAAAAAGAAGTTGGGTTTTATTCTGTAGGTACTATTTGAAAGACTATGTTGTGGCAAGTGTCAGAATTTCTTTCCTTTTTAAGGCTGAATAATAAGCCATTGAATATGTATACATTTTGTTATTTATTTATTGATGGACATTTGGGTTGCTTCCACCTTTTGGCTAATGTGAATAACACAATATAAGTTTTTGAAAAATTAATAGAGTAGGCTCTTCATTAACTGGATCTCAAGCAACCACAAAATTTTGCTGGTTGCTTGAGATATTGCCAGTTGCTTAAGAGTGCCGGTTCCTTGAATTCTAGTTAATGGAGAGTCTCCTCTCTTTATCTGGTATATACCAATCCTGATGGGTGCTGGTTAACTGAGAACCCACTGTATTAAGAAAGACACCGATTGAAAATGCCTTTCTTGAGACTTTTATCTTGATGAGATGAAGGGCAAAAGATACTCATTAAGAGCTTTTTCAAAATGGCACTAGTCTTAACGTTCAGAATATTAAAATAGATTAAATTGCTTCACATTTTTCAGATTTAGAAACTATATCAAAACCTTTGTTTACATCTGTTTTTAAGGGCCTGTTCGTATCCCACCTTCATATTATGTTATTCCAAATTAGTACTGAATACCTTTAAAGATTTATTTTTAATTTTTTTGACAGAGAGAGAGATACAGAGAAAAAGATAGAGAGAAGGGGGAGGGCTAAGAGCAGTCTCCATAGTTGCACATCATTGGTTTTTCCACATAGTTTTATTCCACAGGTGGGCACAGGGCTACACAGGGCAGGAACTGGGCTGGGGTCTCACCCTGGTGAGAACCAAAGTGGGGGCTTTCCCCAGTTCAGCATATGGGTCTACACAGGCCGGGGCTGGGATTCGATCCTCGGTCCCTGGGCCTGCAAAGTAAGCACTTAACCCACTGAGCCATCCTGGCTTCCCTTGAATACCTTTAAAAGACCATTTCTTTAGTGATCCTAACTTAAAGTAGAGGAAGGCCTAAACTATTAATATTTCCTTATGTATTCAACAGATATTTCTGGTAGACTTACCATGTGCTTGGCACAGGGGATAGACCATGTGAACAGGTACACTCTCTGCTTTTGTTGAATTTGTAAGATATCCCATCCTGCTCTAATGGATGCTACTGCTACTTTATATATAGCTACTGAAACTTTTTTTTCTGAAACTCCTTCTGCCTAGTATCTCATTAGGTCATTTCCACTATCCTAAGAAATAGGTAAAGTAGGTATTATTGTGCCCACTTGTAACTAATGAAATTGTGTAGCTTGTATGATTGCACAGTGGATTAGTAATAAAGTTGTGAATAGAACTCAGATTTACTAATTTACTATGTTTTTTACTATTTGTACTCCTCCAATCGGATAACACTTCTGTGACATGAGCTCTAGAGGTCATCCATCTCAATTACACTATTGTGCAAGAAAGTACTGAATGTACTGAGAATAGCATGGTCTCCTTTACAGAGTACGAGGGCCGTTCGAAAAAAATCCAGCCATTGTCAGTATAGCAAGAATGGTTACATGGCTGTCCAGAAGGTGTCCAGCCATGTAATATGAAAAATAAAGGCATTTATGGCTGGATTTTTCCGGATAACCCTTATATGTCCTAGTAGGCAAAAATCAATGTGACCCAATTATAAGTGAACTACCTCAGAAAAACTAACTCATTGTTCTCAACATAAACAAAACTGGGAGCTGTGAATATATAGGTGAATTTTGTACTGTTTCTTTAGACCCTGTGGAAAACTTAAGGATGTGATCACTTCTGGCAAGAAATAGTTTATCCAAGTTTTTAGCAAGTACAGGGATGCAATGTCATTTCTGCATATCTGAGTGTTGAACGGTGCTAATTTTCCTATGTCTGAATTTCAGATAACATCACAAAGAGTGTAGTGGATGAACCTCTTGCTATATAGGCAACTCTAGACTCTTGAAAGCATAAAGATCTATACAAATGTAATAAGACTTTAAAACTCAACTTCTTACTTTGTTATTTCTTTCAATATGGAAAGGTTAACCTGAATTTCCTTTCTCTGTCCCTTAGTCAGTAAATATTTATTGAATACTCACTATATTGAAGAATGGCACATTCATCTTAGAGCTGGTTTCTGTTAAATAGCACATGGAGATAACTGGAAAACAGTCTTTAAATATCCTTAACTCTTTTTCTGATTTAGAGGTGAGGCCTCTTCAAGAATTTATTTACTATCACAAGGGATTCATATAGCATTTGAGCTCTAAACAGATGTGGGTTTCTTTATCTTTTCTATAGCAGCTGCCAGTGTTTAATCCAGCTGCTGGGAGGGAGCATCTCCAAGTTCACCCTGTTTCTTCTGTGCCATAAACAAGACCTAGATTATTTTATACTGGATGTTTATTGATGTGCATCTTAATCAGACAGTCTGTGATTTCTTAAAGACCAAATGCAACATTTGTGTTTAGGTGATCCTAAAATATTTGATTAAATAGTTTTCATGTATTCTCAGTTTCTTCCAGGAAAATCTAGAATATCTGTCAGTCCCAGAATGTGTCAGTTCCCAATTTTAATCCAAAATGAGCAAAAATGTTCAGAGGCAAGATTCCAAAAGAAATTATTTATTAAGCCTCATTTTTTTCAAGTAGAATGCCAAGTACCAGACTCCTACTCAGAGAGCTGCTATTCTGTTGTTCTCCTGTAGATAACTTCCTTAGAACATCATGTACATATTAGAGCATTATCAAGAGGAAACTAATTCTTTTGGGAGGTAACAAACAAAGAGCAGAGTTCCAACATAACATATTTAAACATGAAGCCACCTGTAGAAAACTAAGGACCTGATCCCTTCTGGCAAGAAACAGTTTATGAGTTGTTAGCAAGTATAGGGATGCAATGTCATTTCTGCATATCTGAGTATTGAATGGTGTTAATATTTCCTGTGTCTGAATTTCAAATAACCTTACAAAGACTATAGTGAATCTCTTGCTATACAGACAACTTTAGACTCTTGGAAGCAAAAAAACTCAAACACAATAAGCCTTTAAACTCAAGTTTAAACTCAACTTTGTGTTGTTTTTTTTTTCAAGGTAGAAAGATTAATCTGAATTTTCCAAGTCTGGCAAAGATAAAAATTCCCTTGAAGTAAATCTCCACTCCTGTTGAGGAATAGTGGCTCAAAAGAACTCTTTTCCACAGTTTACTTTCACAGTTCATTAGAATTTAATTTTGAACTTTGTGTTTTTACCAGTGAATGTGTGTGTGTGTGTGTGTGTGTGTGTGTGTGTTTCATTTAATGAAATAATTAATTATAGGTACTTCCTCCTCTGCCCATGAAGAGGAATCTACTAAGGGAATTGTCCTCCTGCCATAAACAACTAGAAAATCAGACAAAGTATCTGAAAAAAACTGCTTCAGACTTTGGACAACAGTCAGTGCAAGACAGTGGTTCCCTGTGAACCAGTTCCCAAGCAATGGTACAAGAAAGCTTGTCAGAACCTGGCAGTCTTTGATTGTTGAGGAGTTGAGAAGGCACAGATTGGGTTTTAGGGAGACGAAGGCGGCCAGAATTTTCAGGCAGAATACCAGAGACGAAGGAGTTGCTCAGTAAGCTCTGGAGAACTCCAAATGAATACTTGAGTCTTTGGTTACAAATTCTGCACATGTGTGGATTGGAAAAAGAACCACCACAAAAGCAGTAGGCCAACAATTCCTGGAGTATATACAGGGCTAGGAGTAGTTCACACCTCTACTGGCCAGCGTGGAGAAACCTCAAAACATACAGGGCATTGGCACTGGATAGAGTCCTCAGTAGCTTAAAAGCAAAATGGATTAAATGGATTTGCATGTAACTTAACTGTGTACCCAAACAAAATTAATACAGTAGACTCTCTGTTAACCGGCACCCATGGGGATTGATAGATGCTGATTAAATGTAAGTAGACTGTCTGTTAACTAGAACTCAAGTAACTGGCACAGTCTCAAGCAACCAAAGATTTTTTGCCAGTTGGTTGAGTTCTGGTTAACAGAGTTGTCTACTGTACTCCTTAAAGGAATTCAATAAAATGCAGCACTCAACAACATAAAATTCACAACATCTGGTATCCAGTTACAAATTACCAAAATTAAAAGAAGCAGGAAGATATAACCCATAACAGGAGAAAAAGCAATCAATAGAAACACAGACCCAGAAATGACACAGATGATAGAATTAGGACTTTTAAACAGTTATTTAAATCATATAAATATGATCAAAGGTAAAGAAAAACATGAACCTGATCAGAAGATAAATGGAAGATAGTAAAACAATCCAAATGAAATTTCTAAACATAAAAAATACAATACTAAATAAAAATAATGGTAATAATAGCAATTAACCTTTAAGTGCTTGCCTCCAAGTAAATATTATCTCATTTTTCTTCATAACAATCCTATGTGGTAGGTAGATACTTTTATTTATTTGTTTTAATTAAAATTTTTTTTAATTTCTCTAGGTCACTTGGAATTTTTATAGAAAGGTAAATAACTCTTAAAATTCATGAGAATTGCTTATTTTGTGTTATTTTTAAATTAAAAAAAAATTTTTTTTATTGTTTTTGACAGAAAGAGAGAGAGAGAGATACAAAGACAGAGAGAGAACTGAACTGGGGGCACTCCCCTGTTCAGCACATGGGTCTGCACGGGCCGGGCCGGGATTGGATCCTGGGTCCCCGGCGCTGCAAAGTGAGCGCTTAACCCACTGAGCCATCTCGGCTTCCCTTGTTTTTTTTAAACAATTTTTTAAAATTAAATTTGTTGGGGTGACAGTGGTTAGTAAAATGATATAGGTTTCAAGTGTGTAATTCTGTAATACATCATCTATGTGTTGCATTGTGTTCACTACCCAGAGTCATTCTCCTTCCATCACCATATATTTGACCCCCTCCCTTCTCCACCACCACCTTCCCTATTATCTTCTTTGTATAGAAAATGAAACTGAGATTTAGAAGTTAAATAACTTGTTCTAGGTCACACATCTAATAAGTGAAAAAAATCAACGCCAACGAAGCAAGAAAGCTAACTAGTGGGAGTATAATATTTTTTAATGTGTTCTCCAACAGATGGTGGGTGTGTGAGATGCTTGAAATACAAATGAGTAAATGGCAATATTTGCCCTTAAGGAGCTCACATTCCAGGAGAAGGAACACAGTAGTCTAGAAATAGTTTCTATAGAGTATAAGTGATTATTAGAGCCATGAATAAGGTTCAGCAATAGTACAGGGAGGAATAGTTCTTCCTGCAGAAGTTGGGGAAGGCTATAAAGAAGCAGAGACAGTTGGGATGAATCTTGTAGTAGTGAAAGCTGTTAAGCAAATAAGTGGTACATTCTAAAAAGAAAAAACAAGGCTTTTGAAAATATAACATGAAACAACGTGGCTCCTTTGGGAAACACTAAGAAGTTCCTTGTGGCTGGTTCTTAGCACATAAGAAGGAAACATCACAGTCAATCAGTAGAAACTTAACAATTTGTGTGTTATTTTTACATGTGACATTGACAAAAGTATGGAAAATAGAATGGAAAGCAGGTAGTAAGACTGCAGACAAAGACAAGTTAGGAGCCCATTACAACACAACAGGAAGTGGTATGGAGACAAAGAGTTATTTAAGGAGCTGGTTTGACAGGACTTGCCAATTGATTGGCTGTGGGAGGTGTGGGAGAGGAATCAAGAATGAATGCCAGAATCAAACAGTACTGCCAGTTTCATCCCTCCCTTTCTTTTTTCTCTTTCACTTTTTATGTTTTACTCTGAAATCAATGTGGTTTTGTTTTCACAGTCTAGGTATACTCATTCATTCAACAGACATTTATGCATCAGTTTCTAGTGATGAAGCAGTGAGTGAAAGAGATAAAAATTCCTTCTCTCATGGAGTTGAGATTTGAACAAAATTCCTGCTTTTATAAAAGGAGCTCACATTCTAGGAATCAGGGTATTGCAGTGAGTCTATATGATAATATGATAAACACTGTTACTTTTTCCTAAAATACCTAATGGTATAGTGGGGTAGAATTATCTCAAGGGAAAATGCAGACAATTTAGGCTGAAATAAAGCTTTTAGTCTGACTTCTCTGTGTAATTGCCGGAAACTGCCGCTTGATTATTCGTCAGTAATCCTTGGCCTCACCACCCAAAATCCATTCTGTGAGGATTAACAGTGCTTACTTCAGGAGTGAGGTGACTGTCTTGTTTAAAATATTTAAAAGCATTTGTTGCTTTTGTATTTTTAAAACAAATTAAAATATCTTCCATGTAACCTCTTCACTCTAGTGGTTTCTTCTAGCCATTCATCTTCACCTGCTTCCCACCAGTGAGTGCTTTGCCTGTCCTCTTTTTCCCCAGAAACCTAATGTGGCCAACAACTTCCTCAACTTCAGATTTCTGTTTCCTATCTTCCATTTCACTTATTCTCAGTTCCTAATTTTCTCTCTCTTTTCTTTTTCTTTCTTTCTCTCTTTCCCTCCTTCCCTCCCTCCCTTCCTTCCTTCCTTGTCTAAAATGTAATCAGAGTAGTTAAGGCAGAAGAATATATTGCAGTTGTCCATGATTTTAATCTTCTTTCATTGTTTTACAGATGGAAGAAAGGTAGCTACAAGTTCTGTAAATTTTTTTTCCAAGTTCTTTCATTTTAAGTTTCATTTTGTCTTTAAGAGAAAAAAGTAAAGCTTTCCACCCTTTACTTAAAATTTTAAAATCATGATTCTTGTTACTGAGGGGAATATAGTGCTGGTTTTATTGCATATTTTATGCTTTGGAGGACATAATAAGCAGAATTTGGAAGTTCTTTGAAAATACAACCAAGGATTTTTTTTTTAAGAAGTGAGGCAGGGGAAGCTGGGATGGCTCAGCGGGTTAAGCGCTCGCTTTGAAGCCCTGGAGACCTAGGATCGAATCCCGGCTCTGGCCCAGGAGGACCCATATGCTGAACTGGGGTGTGCCCCTAGTTCAGTTCTTGCTGGGTGTATGTGGGAGGCTCCTGGCCCAGTTCCTGCCCTGCGCAGCCCTGCGCCCACCTGTGGAGTGAAACTATATGGAAAACTAATGTTATCAACTATGGAGACTGCTCTGGGCCCTCCCCTTTCGCTCTGTCTGTTTTTCTCTCTCTGTCAAAACAAAAAACAAACAAACAAAAAACAATAAAAATAAAAAGTGAGGCTGAAGTGAGACTTCATCATGTGATGTTATTAAGCCTATTCTCTGAAATAGATTTACTGGAAAACGAAATGGTATCTCTTAGGCTTCAGAAATCTCTTGCTCTTATGGTTCTGTTAGAAATTTAGAGTAAATGACTAAATTAAAGTTTACACACCATGAATCAAAATAAAATCACCTTAGGATAAAGATGTCAGTTTAATAAACCATACTCAAATTTGGTTGTTTTGGTGGGTTTTAAGCTGGAAATATATAAAAGCAAGTATAAGTAGTGCTGAAAATTTAATCTTTTCCAGTTTTATTTTGCTTGGCATAACCTGCTTGTCACGCCTACTGCCACCACCTGACCCTAATTTAGAGTTCTAATTAAACACGTTGGGGAGGCTGTCAAAGAGACAGCTTCCTTGATCCCTTATTTAACCTGCTGAATCAGTCAGCAAGGGAGGGTCCTGGAAACTTATTTGTTAACAAGCATTTCAGGTGATTATTATTATCGCTCAAATATGGGAAATATTGAATAATTTAATAAGTTTTTTTTCTTAGCTCCAGTCCTCACTCTACATCAGCAGTTTTCAACCCAGATTGCATATCAAGTTCACTTAGGCAGCTTTAAAAAATACTAATGCCCGAACCATTTAATCAGACTATTTAATCAGAATCTCTTGGGTTGAAGCCTACTCATTAAAAAAAAATTTTTTTTTTCGCCCGAAAGCGCCTCATCCAGAGCGATGGTGGCTGTGGTCGCCGTGATGTCTGCGGGGCTAGGAGGCTGACCGCTGGGGTAGGGGCGGGCCCCGGGCCCAGAATCTCAGAGGCCGCTGCTCCAGCGCTGCCTGCGCCATGGCTACCTAGGCCGGCTCCTCTGAGCATTTCGGGAAACTACACGAGATCTTCCGCAGCCTCCATGAAGAACTACGAGGGGTGCCGGAGCGGCTCTTGGGGACTGCAGGGACAGCAGAGAAGTTGATCAGGGATTTTGATGAAAAGCAACGCTGGCCGAGATAGAAGAGGAACTACGTTATGCACCCCTATCTTTTCGTAACCCTATGATGTCTAAGCTTCGAACCTACAGGAAGGACCTTGCCAAACTCCATCGTGAAGTGAGAAGCACACCTTTGACAGCCACAACTGGAGGCCAAGGACACATGCGATATGGCACATACACTGTAGAGAATGAACACATGAATCAGCTACAATCTCCAAGGGTGTTGCTTCTGCAAGGCACTGACAGCCTGAACCTGGCCACCCAGAGTATTGAGCATTCTCATCAGATTGCCACAGAGACTGACCAGATTGGCTCTGAAATCATAGAAGAGCTGGGGGAGCAACGTGAGCAATTGGAACATACCAAGAATAGACTGGTAAACACAAATGAAAACTTAAGCAAAAGATGCAAGATTCTACGGTCAATGTCCAGAAAAGTGATAACCAACAAGCTGCTACCTTCCATTGTCATCTTATTGGAGCTAGCCATCCTGGGAGGCCTGGTTTACTACAAATTCTTTAGCAAGCATTGAACATTTTTCAGGGAAGGGTTTGTGAACTAGAACTTCGACCTTGTGAATGAACAATGTTAGAGATGCAGAATAACTGTATTACAGCTGTGAGCTAACAGTTCAAGGATGCACTGTGTAGCCAGGTTGGGAGAGGAAGGGAAGACAGAAAACCAGTTATATGTGAAGGAACAGCAATAAAACTAGTGTGATATAAAAAAAAAATTTTTTTTCAGTGAATTTTTTTTATTGCAGTATACATATGTAGAGAAATATGCAAAATAATAAGCGTACAGTTCTGTGGATTTCTCCAAAGTACACATACACATGTAATATCTATTCAGATAAAGATAGAGAACATTACTAGAACCCCAGATGCCCCTCCCAGGCCCCCTTCCAGTCATTGGTCCCCTCTCAGGTAACCACCTGTCTAACTTTTATCACCCTAAACTAGATGTGCCTGGTTTTGAACTTTGTGTAGCCAGAACCATGGAGCATGTGCTCTTCTGTGTCTGGCTTCTTTTCAGTGTATTTCTGGTTTGTTGATGGATTTAGCTACAGTTTGCTCTTTTCCATTGTTGTACAGAATTCCCTTTTATGTATAAACCACAGTTTATTTATGCATTTTACAGTAGGTGGCATTTGGGTTATTTTCAGTTTTGTCTACTACAAACAATGTTGCTATAAACCTACTTTTGTATGTCTCTTGGTGTATAGATTTCTGTTAGGTGTGTACTTAGGAATGGAATTGCTGGGAATATTTATGTTCAGTTTTAGCACATATTCCCAAGTTTGCAAAGTGATTGTACCATTTTTCACATTTCACTGCAGTTTATGAGCATTCCTCTTGCTCTACAACTTAAAAGCTCTGCAACTTAAAAGCTCTGCAGATGATTCCATACACATTGAAGCTTGAGAACTACATGACCTTTTATAAGTATAATTCTCTAAAGCATAGGCCTGGGCTTGTCACCCCTGCCTAGAACATCAGTGGTTCTGTTCTGTATTGCCTACTAATGAAATATGAGTTCCATTATCTTACATCTTATGCCACTTATGATCTAGCCCCAGCCTTCCCAGCTCCTACTCTCCTACTCATAGCCTACACTGTCATCACTCAAAGACACTCACGTTCCCCCAAACACTCCTTAAGCTTTTCCCCTTGCACACCTTTGTTTATGCTTTTCTATCTGTGAAGAACTTGCTCACATTCCTGCCCATCCTCAAGTAGACCCAGCTCAAATAATGCATCTTCTAAAAGTCCTTGTGATTTCTACTTCCTCCTCCTTGCCCTCCCTTACCTCTATTCAAAAGTGATCTCTCTTATGGCATTTATTTATTATACCTTATATTTAGTTACTGGAAAACATAATCTCTTTACTAAGATATCACATGGGGTGTAGAATTAATCAATTTTTATGTCTTTCCTGTCTTCCCATCTAGATTGTAAATTTGTACTGTCAAGCTCCATGGGACACATAAAGAGAAAGACGTGAGAGTTAAGTGGCCCTAGGTTCAGGTGGCTTTTTTATTCGATATAGCTGTGACCACAGTCAAGTTACTTTTTCCAGGCCTTACTTTTCTCATCTGGAATATGGATCATACACTACTTAAATGTTATAAAAAACTAAATGAAATAGCACAATAAAGCATTTAGTCATTTTGGCATGTAATAGCTGCTCCATCAATGCCAGTTGCTTTTGTCATTGTTATAAGTATCACTGGTAGCTCTCTTGAGGGCTCAGACAGCATATTTTCTCTCTGAATCTATTATACATTTAGTGCTTTTGCTTGTTGTAGGTGCTCAGTAAATGGTGGGTAAATAAGTTAATAAATGCCTGCTGGATGATCAAATGGACCATTGTTATTTATGTCCATTTCCAATAATTTCAGCCTGTCTTAGAAGGAACAGTTGAAATTTCAGTTAAACCATCAGATATAGACAGAAAGTAGAGCTTCTATTAGAAACTTGAAAAACTGCATTAAAAAGGCCAAATCCCCAGTTTAACCATACAACAGCTGCTCTCCTTCTGCTGCCAGGAAATAGGGGAAACCCTCCAAGAGCTATTTGCTGTTTGTTTGTTCATCTCCTAATAAACATGCCGTGACTTGGGGAGAGCACACACTTCCCCTGCAGGCAAGTGTGGGTTTGGGAAGTTGCATGTAGCAGCAATAGGAAGAAATCCCCCACTCTGTGGGAGAGGTTCTTACAGGGTCTCAACTAAGCCCATTTACAGTTTTGCTGAGTTATTTACTAAGATGAAGGGACTGGGTGTGGCAGGCCTGAGATTCCTCTTGGGAAGTCATTTCAAGAATCTCCTTAATTTCCTCACCCTTCATCTTTGTTCGCTGGCTTTGGTGCAAGGGTGCAGTTCGTCGCACCCAGTTGGCTGCTGTTCCCAGCACTGAATTCTTTGAAGCTGGCTGTTTCAGCCAAGGATTCCCTACCCTGCTCTTTTCCTCTTGCCCTGATTTAAGAAACAGTTCTGAAAATTCTCATCTGGCATGGAGATTGATGAGAAGGAACTTTGTGGTTTGCAAGCTATTTTTCTAGATACGTGTGACCAAAACGACCTTTAGGGCTTTAATAATTTCTCAAAAAACCCATATTGTTGGGTTTTACATGAACAAATTATACAAAGTAGGCTCTGCCATCACCACTATCATTTAAAAGTATTTTAGTGCTGAGAGGCTGTGCAAATGAGAGGCTGTTACCAGAGAGTATTTATCACTGCCTATGTCACTTGAGGGAGGAATGTAAGAATGTATTAGCTGATTGAAACTTCAGGAAAGATGTGTAACAAAATATACAAAGATTAATGGGTAATCCATAAAAATGTTTACCAGATGACCAATATCTTTTAAAATATGAACAAATAAATGAATTTAACCATACTATAATCACAATGGGACTGATGATAAAAGAATTGGTACTCAATGTTTAAAACCCACTTGTAGTGAGAGAGAGGGATAAGGGCAGAACTTTGGAGGAACGCTTATATTTAAAACTTTTTTATTTATTTTTATTTTTTATTGTTTTTGACAGAGACAGAGAGAAAGAGTGATACAGAGACAGAAAGAGAAGTGAACTGGGGGAAATCCCCAGTTTAGCACATGGGTCCGCAAGGGCCGGAGCCAGGATTCGATCCTTAGTCCCTGGGGCTGCAAAGTGAGCGCTTAACCCACTGAGCCATCCCGGCTTCCCTGGAATGCTTATATTTAAAGGTAAGAGAAGGAAGAAGAAATCAGGGAAGAAACAATCAGAATGTAAGACGAGAAATAGCATAATATGACATTACAAAAGGCAAAGGAGAGTTTCAAGGAAGGGATGGGCAAGTTATCAGTTGTCACAGGTGGAGAACTTAGAAGAGGTGTTTTGATTATATGATTATTGAGAGATCATTCATCACTTTCAAGAGGATAGTTTTAGTTGAGTGATGGAAGCAACATTGAAGGGGCTACCAAGTGAATGAATGACTGGCGGGAAAGAAAATAATGAATATAGCATACATACTCTTCTAAGAAATTTGGCTTTGAAAAACAAAGGGAGAAAAAAGCTTTAATGAGTAGTCTGTGAAAAAAGTTTTAGATTAAGGAACCACTTAAACATGTGTAGACAGATAGCAAGGAATTAGTGGACAAGGCAAGATTAAAGATACAAGCTTAACGTAGAAAATTGATAGAGCAAAGTCCCAGAGACACTGAAACAACATGTATTCAAGAGCACAGGTGAAGAGATTAATCCTAGTAAGAGAAGGGAAAGATTTCTTTCCTGAGATAGGAAAGCCATAGGTGAGGATAAGTGAAGATACAGAGAAGTATTAAGGTATAGAGGAAGAAATTTGAAGGATTAAAAAATTATATAGGGGAAGCTGGGATGGCTCAGTGGGTTAACTGCTTACTTTGCAGCCCCAGAGACCGAGGATAGAATCCCGGCCCCAGCCTGTGCCGACCCATATGCTGAGCTGGGGAGTGCCCCCAGTTTGGTTCTCACCGGGGCAAGACCCTGGCCCAGTTCCTGCCCTGTGCAGCCTCGCCCACCTGTGGAATAAAACTATGTGGAAAAACCAATGATGTGCAACTATGGAGACTGTTCTGGGCCCTCCTCCTTCTCTCTGTCTCTGTATCTCTCTCTCTCTCTCTCTGTCAAAAAAACAATAAAAATAAATCTTAAAAAATATATATATATATATGGAGGGAAAGCTGGGATGGCTCAGCGGGTTAAGCGCTCGCTTTGACGCCCTGGGGACCGAGGATCGAATCCTGGCAGCCCGTGTGGACCCATATGCTGAACTGGGGTGTGCCCCCAGTTCAGTTCTTGCTGGGACCTATGTGGGAGGCTCCCAGCCCAGTTCCTGCCCTGTGCAGCCCTGTGCCCACCTGTGGAGTGAAACTATATGGAAAACTAATGTCAACTATGGAGACTGCTCTGGGCCCTCCCCCCTTCTCTCTGTCTCTCTCTGTCTCTTGTTTCTCTCTGTCAAAAATCAATAAAATCTTTAAAAAAAAAAATCATATGGCTGCCATCTTCTCAATAAAATGGGTTATCTGCTTAGAGTTGGAGGTTGGGGCAACAGGTTAGCTTGGAAATTTGAGAATGGAAAATGTCTGGGGCAGCTGCTATAAAGAATGTAATACAAAGTTAAAACGAGATGACTAAAAGGATTACCCAGTAGCCATGACTATCCAGTTGAGGTTAGATAATATGAATTTGTAATAAAACCAGTCAAAATGGCTTCTGGACTTCACCCAAGAATGCTGTATCTCTGAAAGTTGTATTAGTCATCATCTAGGCTAGGAAGGGGGTTCCTTGGAGTGTTTTAGGAGAAATCCCAGGATTCAAAAACTGTAAAAAAAAATGCTTGCCTAAGGAGTTAATGCTCACAAGAACCAAAGAGCAAGTTTGCTTGTGCAATATTTTCATCTGTGGGTCATTCAGAGGTCTTGTGCGCAACAAAAAAGAAGTATACATAAGAGACTGAAGAGAAGCAAAGCAGTTAGATATCAAAAAGAGCTATAGCTGCATGGATATCTAGAAACAAATCTGAGGGTAGGAGCATGTTAGAGAACATCTGGATTCAGATAAAAGAGCAGAAGAGAAGTGATATCATTGTGGGATTACAGTGTAGACTACCTAGCCAGATGGAAAAAAATAGATAAAGCATTCTTGATGCAGATCACAAAATGCGCCTGAGTCAGGAGAGCAGTTACAGGGATTTAAAACATCAAGACATAAGTTCTAAGTTGCATTCAGCCAAAAAGAAGTATACTTGATTAATCCTTTTTTCCTGTTTAGGTTTATCTGATCATTAAAGAAATACTTATTATAGAAATGTAATAGTACAGAAAAGTTAATGAAATAGGAAAACAATTATCTATAAACCCACTACTGAGAGCACTCACCATTAGTGTACTTGCTAATTATTTCTAGGGTTTTGTTTTGTTTGTTTTGCCTTAAAAAATAGAGATTAATTTTTTCACAATCTGGAGGCTAGAAGTCCAAATCAAGGTGCCAGCATGCTTGGTTTCTCCTGAAACCTCTCTTCTTGGTCTAATATTTTGTATACATTGTTGTTTTATATAATAGAGATTATGCTGAATATATGTTTGTATAACCTTTTTCTTTTTTATTTTCTTTTTTTCTTTAAGATTCATTATTTGAAAGAAGGTGAGAGAGTGTGGGGGAAGGCCAAGAGCAGTCTCCATAGTTATGCATCATTAATTGTGATATGGTTTCATTCCAAACAGGTGGATGTGGGGCTGCTGGGGTGGGACCTGAACTGGGGGCCTTCCGCATGAAAGGCGAGATTCTTCACCACCATCTCAGTGGTTACCAGTTGCTCCACAGTTCAGCACTTGGGTTTGCACAGGCCAGACCAGGATTCAATCCCCAGACTTCATGGTTGCAAGGCAAGCACTCAACCTGTTGAGCTATCTTGGCATCCCTGGTTGTTGTTTTTTTAACATAGGAGCTTTTTCTCATGTATATTTTTCATATGTCTCATTCATATATATACACACACATATATGTATATATGCATACATATATATATATATATACACACACACACACATATATCTGAAATTCTTTTTAAAGTTTAAATCTTTGATTTACTTTCATATTATGTTCATCTCTCTGAATGAGGAACTATGAGATAGGAGTTCTAGATATAATTAGGAAAACAATTTTATTATTTGCTGCCATTATTAACATTATTAGGCAGAGGAAAGAAATAAGGGACATAAAAAAAATTTTTTTAATTTTCTTGATTTTTTTTCATTAGTTTCAGGTGTACAAAACAATATAGTGATTAGACATTTATATACCTCATAAAATGATAACCTAACAAGTCTGCTTGTAATAGCTACTTGGATAGCTGCTATCCTAATAGCTATTACAATACTATTGAAGGGGAAGCCGGGATGGCTCAGTGGGTTAGGCACTCACTTTGCAGCACCGGGGACCGAGGATCGAATCCCGGCCCTGGCCTGTGCAGAACCATATGCTGAACTGGGAGCTTCCCTGATTCAGTTCTCTCTGTCTCTCTCTCTCTCTCTCTCTCTCTCTCTCTCTCCTCTGTCAAAAATAAATAAATAAATAAAATATATATTAAAAAAAAATACTATTGACTATATTCCTTATACTGTACTTTACATTCCATGATAATTTTTTTTATTATAATTGACATTCAATATTATTCTAAATTAGTTTCAGCTCCTCAGCTTAATGGTTAGGCATTTATATAATTTATGAAGTGATCCTCCCCCGATAAGTTTAGTATTCATTCATCTGACACTGTACGTAGTTTTTACAATATTATTGACTGTATTCCCCATACTGTATTTTACATTCCTGTGACTGTTTTGTAACTGCCAATTTGTACTTCCTCATCCCTTCACCTTTCTCATCAATCTTCCCAACCCCCACCCTTTCTAACAATTATCACTTCTCTATGAATCTATTTCTGTTTTGTTTGTTTATTCTGTTTTTTACATTTCATTTAGCATAATGCCATTTAGATCTATCTATATTGTCGTAAATTGTAAGATTTCATTCCTATTATGTCAGAGTAATACTCCATTGTATATAGAGATACAACATTTTTTAAGGAGAAGGAAAATTACATTATTTTCAGATGATAGGATTACTTACCTGGAAAGTCCAAGATAAACTGAAATCTATTATAAACATGGACATTCAGCAAGGTGGTTGGTTAACATATACTAAAGCCAATAATTTATGTAAAAAATAATAGCTTTTATATGTTCTAACAAGAAGAAAAGTTCCTTTTTATAATAGCAAAAGAAGATAAAATATCTAAGAATAAATCTAACAAGAATTTGCAAGAACTAAATGAAAAAATAGCTTTGAAACACTACCCAAAGAAAGACTTAGGCATATGGAAAGGCATACTTTGTTCTTAGAAAGAGACTTAAAAATCATAAAGCTGGGAGAAGCCAGGATGTCTCAGTGGGTTGGGCGCTCACTTTGCAGCCCTGGGGACGGAGGATTGAGTCCTGGCCCCAGCCTATGCAGACCCATATGCTGAACTGGGGTGTGCTTCCCATGAGAGAGGTCCCCAGTTTGGTTCTCATCCCCCAGTTTGGGCCGTGGCTTGAGGGAGCGTGCCTCCCATGCAGGAGGCCTCCAGCTCAGTTCCTGCCCTGTATAGACCCCACCCACCTGTGTGGAATGAAACCATGTTGAAGACTGATGATGTACAACTGTGGAGACTGCTCTGGACCCTCCCCCTTCTCTCTGTCTCTGTCAAAAATCAATCAATCAATCAATCTTAAATATATGTGTGTGTGTGTGTGTATATATATATATATATATATATATATATATATATATATATATATATATGTGTGTTTTTTAAAAATCATAAAGCTGTCAGTGCTCCCTAATTTAATCTATAATTAGCATTAGCTCAGTAAAAAAATACCAACAGGATTTTATTTTGTTTGCTTATTTTGTTGAGACAATCTGATTGTAAAGCTCACACAGAAAAATTAAATAGACCAGAATAGCTAGGAACATTCTGAGAAAGAAAAGAAATAAATGGGGGACTAGCTCTACTGGATACTTGAATTTATTGTAGGGCTATAGAAATTCTACCAATAATAGCTAACACAAAATACTTAGTATATGCCAGGCACTGTTCAAAGCACTTTAGATATAATAATTCATTTAATCCTAACAACAGCCCATTGAGATTAACTTGCTCAAACTCACAGAGCCAATAAGTGGCAGAGGTTGAATTTAAATGCAGGTGCTCTGGCTCTAACACTTTATCACCAGGCTATATAAAAACATTCATTTGGGGAAGCTGGGATGGCTCAGTGGGTTAAGCGCTCACTTTGCAGCGCCAGGGACCAAGGATCAAATCCTGTCTCCGGCCCGTGCGGAACCATATGCTGAACTGGGAGCTCCCCCAGTTCAGTTCTCTCTCTGTCTCTGTCTCTGTCTCTCTCTCTCTCTGTCAAAATGAGTAAATAAAAAATAAAAATATATTAAGGAAAAAAAAAAAGATCTGCATGCTGAAAAATCATTCATTAGCACATGAATAGATAGGTAAAAATCAGTGGACCCGAATGAGAAGCCAGAAATTGACCCAAATATGAAAATGGAATTAGCCTATGTAGGGGGAGGCAGGGCATTTAAATCAGCGAGCACAACTGGTAGCCATCTTAAGAAAAAAAAAGTTGGACTCCTTCCTCACACATTACATCAAAATAAATTCCAGATGGATCAAAACTTTCAATGTAAAAAATGAAACCAAAAACATACTCTAAGAAACCGCAGGAAAATGTTTTTATAATCTCACAGAAAAAAACCTTTCTAAGTATGACTGACAAAAAACCTGGAAGCCATAAAAGAAAAGATTGATATATTTCATTAGATTAAAAAGAATGAAAAGTCCACTTAACAAACATACCCTATAAATAAGGACAAAAGATTAAAAATAAACATGAAAACATTTGCAACTTAAAATATATTATAGATGAAGGGTTAATTTCCTTATATACCAAGTTCCTAAAAATCAGTAGTAAAAATACTAAAAATTCAGTAGAAAATTGAGTGAAGGATATGAACAGATTTTTATCACCTATCCACCCCTCAAAACTCCCATACTCATTAACAATAATAACTCCCCTGTTCTCCCACCTTCCCACTCCTAGCCTTAGGCAACCATTAATCTTTCTTTGTTTTAATTATTTTTATTGTTTTTGACAGAGAGAGAGAGAGACAGAGGGAGGGAGATACAAAGACATAGAACTGAACTGGGGGAACTCCCCAGTTCAGCATATGGGTCCGCATGGGCCGGGGCCGGGATTCGATCCTCGGTCCCCAGGGCTGCAAAGTGAGCACTTAATCCACTGAGCCATCCCGGCTTCCCCTACTTTCTGTCTCTTGATTTGCCTGTTCTGAACATTTCATATTGATGGAATCATGTAATATGTGGGCTTCTGTGTCTGGTTTCTTTCACTTAGAGTATTTTTAAGGTTCATTCATGTTGTAACATATGGTAGATCATATCCATATCTTTTTTTTTTTATGGCTGAATAATATTCCATGCATGGATATACCACATTTTGTTTATCTGCTCATCCATTGGTAGACATTTGAGTTGTTTCTGCTTTTTGGCTATTATGAATAATGCTGCTATGAGCATATGCTTCTTGTAAGCTCTCTTCCTAGCACTTGTCATGAATATATTTATTTGCTTAAACTGTCTTTCTCATTAGACTATAAGCTCCATGAGAGCATTTATCTCTTGCTTAACCTGTGTTTCTAGCACCAAGCCTAGTGCCTGGTTCAAAGTATGTATAAATGAATATTTACTAAATTGTGTTAAAGAGAAAATAAGAGACTAGGAAAACTAAAATTGTGGCAAAATTTTGAAGACAATATAAAAAAATCTTTCTTTTTAAAATATTACTTTGTAGCAAAAAGAACAATGAGGCCTAGGTGAAT
The DNA here is from genome assembly GCA_004027555.1 of Craseonycteris thonglongyai. Classification (NCBI taxonomy): domain Eukaryota; kingdom Metazoa; phylum Chordata; class Mammalia; order Chiroptera; family Craseonycteridae; genus Craseonycteris; species Craseonycteris thonglongyai. Next base: position 26,279 of record PVKE010006549.1, on the reverse strand, counting down.
CGTATAGTACTACTAAAAGAAAGAAAGAAAACAGAGCATTCACCTCCTATTTTGATTTAGTCTTCTGAGTCAAAGAGGGTGTTCTTTGTACTGCAAAAGATAAAATAAACAATGGTTTCAGGGAATGAAATCAAACATAGCTGAGATTGTAAGAGAACACCTAACTGGTTTAAATGAGCACAAGTTCCTGGACCTAATTTTACTTTCCAAGGTACTGAGCCCTAGTAGATGAGCTGGCTGAGCCTATCCTGGCAGTCTTTGAGAAAGTGTGCATGTCATGGAGAGTGAATGGGGATGGGGAGAGGGGCAAGTTCCAGAAGCTTGGAATCAAGCAAGGAACTAATATTCAGAAGGTCATTTTAGCAGATTGAAGGCTGATGACCTTGACATTCATCTTGGGTGATATTTTTCATCTGTTTATTGAAAAGAATAAATTGTATGAATATTTAGAAAAGGAAAAAAAAGAAAGCCTGATCACTGTAAGGCTGTCAGAGTATATTGGAAAAAGAGGGGAGCAGGGAGATGAGGAAGAGAGGGGAGGAAAAGGAAAAGAAAAAAAGCCCAGGCTTGGTGGGTGAAGAAGGCCAGATTTCAACCCCAGTTCTTTCACTTTTAAGTAAAATGACTTTGGGCAAGTTATTTAATCTCTATAAGCCAAATTTCCTTATTGGTAAAATATAAATAATAAAAGAACTTACTTCAATAAGGTAGTCCTGAGGGTTAAATCAAATAATACGTGCAAAAGTGCTTATTTATTTATCAAAATCAGTGATAATTGTGATGGGAGCGATAATGATGAATGATAGTAAAAATACTGAAGGAGAAAGAAATGAAATAGTCAATGCAAACTTACTCCCTTTTTTAAAAAAATGATTCTTATTTATTTATTTATTTATTTTGGATAGAGAGCCAGACAGAGAGAGATAGAGAGAAGGGGGAGGGCCCATAGCAGTCTCCATAGAGCAGCATTAGTTTTCTATATAGTTTTACTCCACAGGTAGTCACAGGGCTACGCAGGGCAGGAATTGGGCTGGGAGCCTCCCACATAGGCCCCGGCAAGAACTGAACTGGGGCACACCCCACTTCAGCATACGGGTCCACCTGGGCCGGGGCTGGTACTAGATCCTTGGGCTCCGGGGCTGCAAAGCAAGTGCTTAACCCACTGAGCCATCCCAGCTACTCTGCAAACTTACTCCCTTTTTGAAGAAATTGCTAGACTGCTAAATTGGGAGAAAGCTGTATTTAGTATAGCTGGCTATATTTATTATATTTGTTTAGTTTAATTGGATTTCAGTAAGACTTTGACAACCTCTCCATGATATCCTTGTGAACAAGCAGAAGGAATATAGGTTGAATGATATATAACTGATTGAACCGTCATACCAAAATGTGCTAATTAATGAGTTCATGTCATCTAGAAGTATAATTCTGGGCTATGTTCTTTTTAATCTTTTTTTTTTTTTTTTTTTTTTTATATTTATAGAGAGTAATTATTTTATCTTCAGTGCACATTTATTTTTATTTTACTTTTGACAGATAGAGAGACAGAGACAGAGACAGCTAGAGAACCGAACTGTGGGAACTCCCCAGTTCAGCATGTGGGTCCTGCCTGGGCCGGAGCCGGGATTCGATCCTCGGTCCTCGGGGCCTCAAAGCGAGCGCTCAACCCGCTGAGCCGTCCCGGCTTTCCCCTGGGCTATGTTCTTAGCCAGTCTTTTTTTTTTCCTAACCCATGATTTGCAGGATAGCATTAATAGCAAGCTAATCAAAGTTGAGAGAGATAGCTAATAAATGGGCTGAAAGAAACAGGAAAAGATGGTATAATATAGTGCAAAAAATATGGGTGTGGTGTCATGAGTCTACCACTACTAGCTATGTGACCTTGAGTAAATTACTTAACCATGTGACCCTTTGATTCCTCATTTGCATGGAAATAATACCAATTATTTCATGGTGGTAGTAAGAATAAAAAGATAGTATTTGTGTGTTAGTTATCTATTGCTGTATAATGTTACCTCAAAACTTAGAGGTTTAAAACAAGAAACATTTATTCTTTCACAGTTTCTGAGGGTCAGAAATCCAAGAGCAGTTTACCTGGGTCATTCTGATTCAGGGTTCCTTAAAAGATAGAAATCAAATTTGGATTGGGGCTGCAGTCACCTGAAAGCTTCTAAGATCACTCACATTATTGTTGGCAGATGGCCTCAGTTCTTCACCGCATGTTTTTATGATATGGTAGTGTCTTCCCAGAAAAAGTGAACTCATAGAGGGAGCAAGAGAGAGGGTGAGAATGAGCAGGAAGCCCCGATGCCTTTTATGACTTAGTTTCTAAAGTCACATATTGTCACTTCCATTATTCTGTTCACTAGAAGTAAATTACTAAATTTAGTCCATACTCAAGTGGAAGGGAACATGGATCCACCTCTTGAAGGAAGGGGAGTATCATAAAAACCTCTACAATATTAAAAGTACTCTGTATACTGCTTAGCACACAGTAGATACTCCATAAATGTCAGTGGTTATTATGCTGTTATTAACATACACCTAATACATGAGGTCCTCGCTATAAAGCCATTGAGGGTAGGATAGGAAAAATTAATGGTTTTTCAAATTCTGGGAAAAGAAGCACCATATATCACTATATTCATTACATCTGTTTTGTAAACTAAAATGAATGAACTATTTTTGTATTGCATATATTGCATCAAAAGTAGTCCTTATAGGGATGCTGGGATTGCTCAGCAGGTTGAGAGCTTGCCTTGCAACCATGAGGTCTGGGAATCAAGTCCTGTCCCCAGAGGTACAAATCCATATGCTGAACTGCTGCCCAACCAGTAACCACTGAGATGGCTCAGTGTCGAAGGTTCCCGCCCCACAGGGCCCCACATCCACCTGTGTGGAATGATGTACATTGTACATCTATGTACAACTATATACAACTATGGAGACTGCTATGGGCCCTCCCCCCTTCTCTCTCTTTCTCCTTCTCTTAAACAATAAAATAAATCTTTTCTTTTTCTTTCTTTTTTTATTTTTTTAAGGATCTTGAGATGGGGGAGATTATCCTGGATTATCCCAGTAGACCCTAAATGTAACCACAAGTGTCCATCTAAGAGGCAGACTGTGGGAGGTTTGATGACAGAAGAGGAAAAAAGGCAATGTGAAAGTTGGAAGAGGGGGTTAGGGAAAGGCAACATGATGCAGGGGCCAAAAGCCAAGGAATGTGAACAGCCTCTAGGAGATGGAAAAGGCAAGAAAATAGTTTCTTCCCTAGAACCTCCAGAAGGAATCAGCTCTGCTAACACCTTGACTCATTTTGGATTTATGGCCTCCAGAACTGTACAAGAATAAATTTCAGTTGTTTCAAGCCACCAAATTTGTGGTATTTTATTACAGCAGCCATAAGAGTCTAATACACTCCCCATATTACTGACTTTGTGGCTTATTTGCTTCATACTTTGTCCTTGTATTTTTCCTGCACTTTTAAATTATTTTATTATTTTTCTGAATTCAACTGTAAAGTATGTGATCACATATGAGGAAACTATCTAGCCATGTAAACATTCTTGTTATATCGACAATGGTTGGATTTTTTTTCCGGACAGCCCGAGTATATGTAAAAGCATCATATCAGATCTAGTTTGTGGAGAAGTGTTAATAGTTTAGCTACGTTACTCCATGGTAGGTATTTTGAGAAGATATCCTATCCTAGGCTGTTCCATCTTCCAGTCTTTTCTGTAGCTACAATGCAAAAGTAGAAATGAGGGGACCAGGGTTGCTAAGTATTAAATGAAGGGTAATCTTTACAAGGTAGGGATCAACACACTTACAGAAAAATGTCATGTAACAAAAGTCAGGCTAATTAATCATGACCCACATCTCTGCCTAGAAATGTAATTGATTTCCCCCACTCCCATCACCTTTTATTTAAAAAATTTTCAAACCTACTGGAAAGTTATGGGAGTAATATAAAGGCACCTATATACCCTTCACTTGAATTCACCAAATGCTAACATTTTATTACATTTATACACAATAGGTAAGTCAGGTAGGCAGATAGGTAGGTCGATCATTGAATCTGTTATAGGAATGATTACCTTACCCCTACATACATCATCTCTTAAGAGTAAGAACATTCTCCTATATAACCCCAATGTCATTATCACATTTAAGAAAATTAACAATAAATTTTATTATATCATCCAGTACATTTTATTATAATATCCAGTACAAGTTACAATTTCCTCAATTGTTCTCAAGTATATTTAATAGCCGTTTGTTGTCTGACCCAGGATTGAATCAAAGTTTAAACATTGTACTTGGTAATGTCTCTGTAGTTTCTTTTAATCTGGAATAGACCCTCTACTATTTTGTTTTTCATGACATGTTTTTCTTGTGCTTTGCCTGACCCTTTCTGCACTCACATGTAAACCTCACAGGGGCAGGGATTTTGGTCCTTTTTGTTCATTGCTATATCCTCAGCATTGAGAATAGTGCCTGGCACATGGTAAGACTTAGTAAATATTTGTTGAATAAATAGATGAGTGAATGAATAAGTAATCCAAATATAGTGAGTGTCACAGAAGGTGATTTAGAGAATGCCAAGGGGATGAGAATCTAATCTTGTCTGTAATTCCGTGTTCCTGGCTTGAGCAACAGGCTCATTTTACATATCAATGGGAAAATATAAATAAAAATTAAGTTTAAAAAAACACCCAAAATAAAAAGTTGGTCAAGACAAAGAGGCATGATAACATGCATCTTAACACTAAAACTACAAGAGAACTGAGTATTTGGCAAGGTGGTGTGACTCTCAAGAAGGTAAATTAAGGGAAGCCGGGATGGCTCAGTGGGTTAGGCACTCACTTTGCAGTGCTGGGGACCGGGGATCAAATCCCGGTCCCGACCCGTGCGGACTCATGTGCTGAACTGGTGAGCTCCCCCAGTTCAGTTTTCTCTCTGTCTCTGTATCTCTCTCTTTCTCTCTCTCTCTCTCTCTCTCTCTCTGTCTCTCTGTCAAAAATAAATAAATAAATAAATAAATAAACATTAAAAAAAAAGAAAAGAAGGTAAATTAGCCTTAGATTAATACAAAAAGAACAGAGGTCATAAGGAGAAAGTGATTGGTTTTGCTATATTTACTCATTCTTTCACTCAAGTATTTAAATTAACCATGCGATAATAGAGTCACAGTTTTATTTTGGAATAAAGGAAGGTAATGATCACAGAAATAAAATTATTGTGTTATTTGGAGATATTTTTATTTTATTGACTTAAAAATCGCTCCTTAAAAAAATACTTCCTGGGGAAGCCGGGATAGCTCAGTGGGTTAAGCGCTCACTTTGCAGCCCCGAGGGCTGAGGATCAAATCCTGGCCCCGGCCCGTGTGACCCCATATGCTGAACTGGGGAGTGCCCCCAGTTCAGTTCTCATCAGAGTGAGATCCTAGCCCAGTTCCTGCCCTGTGCAGCCCCGCGCCCACCTGTGGAATGAAACTATGTAAAAACCAATGACGTGCAACTATGGAGACTGTTCGGGGCCCTCCCCCTTCTGTCTCTGTATCTCTTTCTCAAAAACAATAAAAATAAATCTTTATAAAAAAAAATTCTTCTTTTCAGCGACTTTCTCTAATTAGAGAAATAAATTTCTGAGGTGAAATGGCTTATCTATGGCATGACCAAAACAAAGTGCAGTCATCACTGCATCTTTTTCCTAAAAGAACTTTACCATGATTGTTTGGTGCAGCCTGAAGAGCCTTTTGTGACATTTAAAAATCACTGAGGGGGAAAAAAAAGACTGAGCTGGATCAGTTTTTTAAAGGACGTGAGGGGTGAGTTTTGTTTCAGTTGCCAATATTAGACAGGATTTCATCTGTGAACTTTGTTCTCTCGTCCAACTCCAGTTTCCACAGGTTTCCGTTTTCCTTTGCTCTCCAGTCAAAAGGAAAAATATTCACATGATTATTTGAAATACTGGAGTAGTAAACTGTTTGAGGGTCATTTGAAACACCCTTTTATTCTCTTCCTTCAAAGATTTAAATGATATTTGCTTCATTGAAGCTTACAGATCAGTAAAAGCAGTCTTGCCAGGGTGATTTAATACATGTTTTAGTTGCCAACAGGAAAAAAATTCTCTACCAAACTAATCTTTGAGTCATACAGATTTTTTTTTTCTTCTCTGATTCTAGGTTTTGGGGCATTACAGCCGCTCTTCACCACCTGCCATGTACAAAACTGACATAGCATGCTTGAGGAAAATGAGCTTGGTACCACTTCTAACAATGATAAATTCCCAGACTTTTTCAAATATGTTATTATTTACCAATTTTATTCATTGCAGAGAAGCTAGCTCCCAAGGACGCATGCTCTTAGGAAAAAAAAAAAAAAAAAGGAGAGAGAGAGAGAGAGAAATAACACAGTAGAAGAGCAGTAGTTCTATGGACATAGAGAATACTATTCCAAACCTGAATTTTTTTGCATCTCTAACTTTAGCTTAGAGTAACTGTAGGTTGGAAGAGGCCAATTCATCTCCAGTTTGACTATTGGTTAAGCTAAAAACTACATAACAACTGAGTATATCCCACTTCCTGTTACTTATGGAGAGAAACATAAAGAGGGCCAGACTAACCAAAAAGGAAATAACACTTGTTGAATGCCTACAATGAAGTAGGCATGGTGAAAAACACCTTTTAAAGTTGAAATTCATACAGTATCACTTCTAATCTACATCACAATCCACATGGTATTATGATCTCTGTACTATAAGTAAGAAAACTGAGGCTCACCACTAAGTTGTTCAAGGCCATACAATCAGTGGTGTAGTAAAGTCTAAACCAATTCTATTTGGCTTAAAAGCTGTACCTTTTCCACCACCTCTTTCTTCTGTGTCTCTGATCAATCCTCCTCCGTGTCTTTCACAAGTTACTCTTCCTCTGTCTTCATCTTAAATGTTGGTATTTTCCAGGCTTCCATACGTGGCTCATGACTTCTGTCATTACACATAATTACTGAGCAGTCTTGTCTTCTTTCTTTTTTACTTTCCCTACAAACCTTAGACAAATGACTTTTAAATCTATATTTCTAGCCCTGAACTCCCCCAGACTCAAACATCTAGTGTCCTCATACTCCTCTACTTGTATGTTTGACAGTCACCTCATTTTTAACATGTCAGAAACAGAGCTCTTCACCCATCACCCTTGAATCTGCCTCTCCTGTTGGTTTCCCTATATCAGCTCCAGGAGTTTTATACTCTATCATTTTAGGTTCCTCCTTCCCCACCCCCACCTTGCCTCTACAGGCACTCAGCTAAGTTTCACTGATCCTACATTCAAATGGTTCTTGAATCCCTGACCTTCCCTCTTGATTCCCATTATCATTGCCCCAGTTCTTACTTGAACCTCTGCAGTCTCTCCCATCCATTTTGCTTTCTTACAAAGAAAATCTGATTATGCTGTTATTCTTCTTTTACTTACAACAATTTAAATGTATCCCCATCCTCTACAGAATGAAGCACATAAAGCTTTCTGTGTCCTGATCTCTCCTCCCTCTTCAGCCTCAATTCCAGCAACTCCTTGCCTTAAAAAACGCCTCTTCATTCATACTGAATTCAAGTACTGGTTAGTTCCCCTCATCTCACATTTCATTTCCCACCAGGATCCCTTGTTTAGGCTCTACCTGTAGCACTACCACCTCATCTTTTCACATGGATAAACTCCCGCTTCAGTACTCATCTCAGGTAGCACCTTCTTTAGAACACCTTCCCTCAGCCATCCTCTATCTCAGCCCACCAGGTGGGCTAACCCCTGTCTGTATGTTCCTAATCTCCTGGTCATTACATGATCAACGTGTTTTGAAGTCAGTTGTTTTTCTTTTCCAATAGACTTTAAGTCCTTTAAGTACAGAGCCCATGCTCTATTGAGTATTATTATCCTAGTGCCTACCCCAATGCCTGGTACAGAGAGGGCTCTTAACTGTTTAACCTTCATGAAACAACAACATGCTAGCTCTTAAAAATAACTTCTATATCAAAGGCTTAGACCAGACCCTTCTCAATGTCTGTTAAATTTGAGAACTGTTAGAACACAAGGACATCGATGGAAAAAAAAAAAGTGGATAGACTTGAATAGCCTTTTCTCCAAAGAAGATATACAAATGACCAATAAGCAATGAATTCAATGAAAAGATGCTCAACGTAATTAATCATTAGAAAAATACAAATCAGGAGAAGCCAGGATGGCTCAGTGGGTTAAATGCTCGCTTTGCAGCCCTGGGGACTAAGGATCAAATCCCAGCCCTGGCCTGTGTGGATCCATATGCTGAACTGGGGTGTGCTTCCCATGTGGGAAACCCCCAGTTCAGTTCTCGCCCCCCCACCTCCCCATCCCCAATTTGGCCCCTGGCTCGAGGGAGAGTGCCTCCCATGTGAGAGGCCCCCAGCCCATTCCTGCCCTGTGTGGCCCCTGCCCACCTGTGTGGAAGGAAACCATGTAAAAAACTAATGATATACAACTAATGGAGACTATTCTGAGCCCTCCCCCTTCTCTCTGTCTCTCTCTATCTCTGTCAAAAACAATAAAATAAATCTTAAAAAAAAAAGAAAAATGCAAAACTACAATGAGAGACCACCTTCACATCCATTAGCATAGCTACTATTAAAAAATAATAAGTGTTGACAAGAATGGATAAACTGGAACCCTTGTGCACTGTTGGTAGGAATGTAAAATGGTACAGCTGCCATGGAAAACAATATGGTGGTTCCTTGGAAAATTAAATACAGAATTACAATATAATTCAGCAATTCCACCTCTGGGTCTATATCTAAAAGAATTGAAAGCAGGGTCTCAAAGAGATATTTGTACACCCATGTTTATAGCAGCATTATTCACAATAGCTAAAATGTGGAAGCAACGTAAGTATCAGCAAATTAATGGATAAGCAAAGTGTGGTATACACAGCCTTAAGAAAGAAGGACATTCTAAGATATTCTATGAGATGGATGAACCTGAAGACATCATGCTAAATGAAATAAGCCAGTCACAAAAAGCATTCTGGTTTCTAATTCTCAAACCTCTAAGGCAAGGGTGGCGAACCTCTGGCACGCGTGCCCAAAGTGGCACGTGGAGCAATTATTTCGGCACGCGGAGCTGTGAATACCATTTAAAAAATTATTGTTTATGCTCTTATAGACATAAAAATAATCGATACCTCTATCTCACTCGATGGGTTGGCACGCGAGTCGAGTGAGTATACTCTTATTTCATAAACTTTGGCACTCAATCGCCAAAAGGTTCACCACCCCTGCTAAGGGCTCTTCTGATAACCTACATCAGTCACTATCTGAATTGACCCTGGATTCTGCAACTCTCTTTGTCAAAGACCTTCTTTGTAAGTAACTTTGAACGAATTATTTATCTTAAACAGGTAACTTTCCACATCACTGTTCATTGAGCATAAAACCAGGATGATAATACCACCTCTCTCTATTTTTTTTAAAAGGATTTGTGAGTCAGTGGGTCTGTTTCCTTACTTATATCTGGATGGGAAAATGCCTTCTTACTCTTCCTTCTGAAGTCTGCCTTTTGGTTCCTGGCCCAAATGAAGAATTGTTCTTCTTGGCAGCATCCATAGCTGCCAACAGGAACTTGACCGCACTGCCTTTGAAGTGGTGGAGCACGGCCTTTACCGGCATGCTTGGAGGATCTGGCACCCAGAGAATCCCAAGAGTCTCCACCCACACCCTCTTTGGGAGGTTCTTTCCCTAAAGTTGTATAATAGTCAGACTTACATCAATATGCAGAGGAGACATTCTTCTACAAAAAGCTTGCTTCTCCCACAGTTGTGAGGAAGTGGGTAAAGGGGAACTGGGTATAACATTGGCAAATGTTTTGAGTGCTTCTGATAAAAATGTTTGATAAGTACAGTCTTATTTTACTGTCTTATTATACTGCTGGGTGGAGAATGTGTTTTCTTTGGTCACTTGCCAATTAAAAAGATTAGCCTTTTCCTGACTCTAACTAGTTCTGTTGGTAGAACAAGGTAGACAAATGCTACTGAAATGAACAAATCAAGATTGCGGCATAAGGGCTACCAAGATGGCTCAGCTGGTTGAGCACTTGCTTTGCAGCCCCAAAGTCTGAGGATCGAGCCCTAGCCCCAGCCCCAGCCCTGGACCGGACCCATATGCTGAACTGTGTGGTTTGTTTCCCATGTTAGGGGGCCCCCAGTTTGGTTTCTGCTGGGGCAAGCTTCCATGTGGGAGGCCCCTGGTTTGGCCCCCAGTTCATGGGGCCATGCCTCCCATACAGAAGGGCCCCAGCCCAGTTCCCGCCCTGTATGGAATGAAACTATGTTGAAAACTAATGACATACAACTGTGGATACTGCTCTGGCCCCTCCCCCTCCTCTCTCTGTCTCTCTGTCTCTGACTTTATCTGTCAAAAACAAAATAAATCTTAAAAACAAAAAGATTGTGGCACAGTGATGCTCATTTCTGTTCACTGCCCTTTCCAGTTCATTGACAGCTGCTACAACTAGTATGAACAAGATTTTGGCGGGGCTGTCTTTCCTCACCTAGTCCAAGTTGGAATATTTTCAATTTAATTCCTTTACTCTAATGTCCAAGACTTTAAAGGATTTGCTCTTCCCCCACCCCATTTGTTCCTGTTTTGTGGCATCCAGTAGGAAGTTGTTTTTTCATGCCTCTTCTGTAACAGAAGAGTCACTTTCTAAGTTTTCATATCTTGCATCCTCTTGTTTCTATTTTAGTCCAGATGGTACTAATAGTTCCATTTTCTTTGAGACTAAATGTGAAGATTTTTTTTTCTTTTTGCCCTCTCTCAGATTTGTTCCTGGTTTATAGCAAAAGAAGCTGCTAGCATAATAACATTTCTGTATCAGAAGCTAGTTGAACTAAATGTATATACGGTAGTACTTTGATCTTTGTCTTAATATGTTTGCATTGATCTAGGGTGTATCTTTTGGCTCTGAGCATTCTGAATTAAAAATAAAGCCTTTAACGCATCATAAGGTCATCTCATCTCTTCAAACAAAAAGGAAACAAACTTCTATTGCAGTATGAAGGACTAAGATCACACATGAGTGCAAATTTATTAGAGACGATGTATTTCAATTTCGTACTGGGTTCCTAAACAGTATTGCAGAATGTCCTTTCCTGAAGTTCTTTGTTTGTTTTTAATAGAATAGAGTCTGGCTATGAGGAATGAATTACATACACATCTAATTGAAAGCATGAGATGGACAAGTTATCTCTTGAAGTCATTTGCTCTCTAGATCAAATATGTTGTATTTTGTTCTGAGGGAATTTTAACACTGGTTTAATTGGGAGAATTAAATTAGCCTGAGGCTGGTTAGAGAAAAGCCCTTTTAGCATGTTAAATGCCATGTCAGTCACCAGTGACAGACACTGAACTTTCTGTTCTGACCGCGTCAGTCACCGGTGACCGACAGTATACTTTTCGTGCAATCCGTGATATTGTATGTTAACTGACAATATAAAATTTTTAAAATTACATTCTATTACTAAATTTTAAATAAGTAAGATGTCCCACTTGTCTTTCCATTTTAAAATGGTTATTTCTTTTTTGTTTTCCTTCGATACAATTTCTCCCCATTTAGGGGACATTTTCATGTTCATGGGTAAAGAAAAATCTTTTTCTGCACTGGAACAAGAATCGCAGACAACTGACTGAATATAAAGCATTTCTAAAATAATACATTGTACAAATTGCAGTAAATAATAAATATTCACACAGTAAATATATTCTATAAACATTCAGCCTTATCGCAACCTAAACAGATCTCTGGTCTCCAGCAGTTCGATGAAATCTGATATAATGGGCCAAGCGTTAAGCAAGACAAAATAGCCTGAGCGCTTTAACTTGTTAAATAGTATTTTTAATTGAGTTTGCCAACCTCTAATTCCCACTAGCTTATGGTAAGTTTCAAGTATGGATAGTTCTAAGATGTGGTCAATTCCCATGACTGCTAAATAAAATGAATTTCTTGTTATTTAAAAGACTGTTTGTGGGAGGTCTTGATTTGGGTTTTTGCATCTTCTGAGGAGCACATCATGGTTTTTAATGTGTCTCATTTGCGTATCTCCCTATACTGTGTTCTATGCTACCTAAGCCATTTGCTTTTGAAACAGTGACCTGTCAGACAAGAGCCTGAGCTCTCTTCCTTTCTCATCAGCCAATTCTTATTATTTAGTGCCTTCTTTTGTTTTTCTGCTGTTAGTTGGAGAAAAGGGGTTGGCAGAGGCAGAACAACCTTTATAAACTTTTCTCCAGCAGGATACCTTGATGAATGCAGGAATCAGAAGACATAAGGTCTAGAAACCCTCAGTGACCTTAAAGGACAAATAAGATTATTTATATGAAGAAACTTCAGTCCCTGTGACCCAAATTAAGTTACCTAGTCTCTCAAAGTCATTATTTCTCTACTTGTAAAATGGAAATAGCAATACAGATCACTTCCTCTGGAGTTTGGGAGAAATTTAATGAGATAATGAACTTAATTCTACTCTTACAAGGGAATATATTGTTGACTTTTAGGAGAGTGAACTATTTGGGGGTCCCTATGGGACATGACAGTCAATTACCTCTTCCAGCACTCAAATAGAACTATTGTAAAATGCTAACCCACTGCCAAAAAGTAAGTCATTTTATTCTGTGGATAGATCAAGTCCAAGGGTGGGGGGGGGCAGGGGGGGATTTTTATCTCTTTTTTGGAAGAGCTATCACTAGATAGGCACAAAGATGTCCTTTTTTTCTTTTTCTTTTTAAAAAAATCAAAACAGAGGTGTAATTGTGCTCAATGATTCACTCTGGGAGAGTGCTAGGTTCAGACCTGGAACACATTAAATCAGATGATATACTTTTTAAAAGTCTCTAAAACATGCATTCTAAATGGGAGCAATATTGCCCCCAAGGGGACAAATACCGGTTCTCTGAGAGGCAAAAAATTTTAGATATTTCAATGGTTTGTGGCCCTCTCATACAAAGATATATATACACATACACACACAGTATATCTATGGCATTACGTTTTTATGGGGATGTGGACACTTGGGAAAAAATGTCTAGAAAAGCTGAGGAGAACAATAATGAAAAAAAAAAAAAAAGGTTTTGTAGTCTAGGACAAGCATATGGTTGTCAGTTACTCTTCCAGACATGTTTGTCCCTAAGCATAGGTGAACTGCAGATGGTCATTCCAGACATACATTGCTATTGATTCCCTCAAACCAACAGGAACTGAGTTCATAGAAAACTTGAAAGAGATGAAATTCGTACCCTAAGGGATGATGATCTCAAACAAACAACTCAAACATAAAATCTACCGGTTAGAACCAATACTTTGTACTTAAATAAATGTGGTTAAATCTGTAAGGTAAGAGATTCCTTTTTTCTCATGCCTATTTAGCCTTTACAGAAAGACACATCAAGGGTAGGAATGATCTTCAAAGTACTTCACGGGAAAAAGCCAGATTGGGAGACAGGAGAGGGTGTGGACCCCGCAGGCAGGAAAGGAATAATTATCTACACAGTAATGTAAAGGGCAAAGCAGCAAAGACAAGAAATACAGTGGGAACTGGCATTGAAGTATTTAAGAAATTTTAAGTTTGATGTTGCTGCTAATATTAGTGAACAGTTATATAATCAATCAAAGTATTTTTTCTTCTATCCCCCTCATATATCTTATATAGCTTTTAAATATCTTTTAAATGAATGAGATGACCCAAAATTGACTTGCTATGTACTGTGAAATTTGGAAGTGGTCTTATGTGTTGTTACAGGCTCAGCAGCCCTGAAACAATAGAATGGCCATATTTTTCTTTAAAGTACTTTTCCCCAGTCTCTGATTCTTACTTGTTTAACCATCCTATTCTTTGAGATACATCACCATAACTTGGAAGAAAGAGAAGTAGTGATTATTCCTCCCTAGTTACCCATTTTACAGTGATGCTTTGGATAATTACTCTTTCTTTAAGCCAAGCATTTACTAAGCATTACATAGTTGCTGTGGGCATTTAACTGTCTTACAGAAATCTACCTGTCTCCTGTTTATTGATTTCTTAAGATCATAGAGGAAAATGAAATGAATTGGAGAGAAGCCTTCAAACCCCCTGACACCCATGGGGCCCACTCATCTCTATTCCCACACTTTCCAAAATCTAACCTATTGTCTCTTTCTTAATTCCTAAGATCCCCACCCTTCAGCATTTTTGTTACCCACTGGGAGGGTGTAACCAAGCCTCAGTCACACCATGGCCCCAGCAGCTGAGCTTCTCTCTTGCTCCCATCACATTGCAGACATTCTTTTCACATCATTTTGTCCCCTCTGCTGCATTCCCTCTAGCTGGCATCATTCCCTCCCTGCAACCTTCTGTTTCAAGGGACAGAAGTTTGCCAAAGAGATGCTGGCAGAGAGGGTCCAGTTCTCTCCTTTCTATCTGAAGAGCCCAGTGTCACTCATTAGCATATGAGAAGAATGGTTGTAAATAAACATCAAATGAGGTTAAGGAGCTGCAGCTCATCAATATTAATGAAGTCTACCTCAAAGCCCTGGAGCGAGGTACTTACTGATGGCTCTAATCACAAGCAGCAGTTTCAGAAGGCCCCCAGTTACAAGGCAGGAAGGGTTCGATTCAGCCTGTTGGAATGTTTGTCATTTTACAACCCCAGGAATGCTGCAGAGAAAGGCTATCTGTCTGACACCAGATCTGTGCTTGCAAGGCAAGGCCTCTCATGTTCAGATTACATCTGTTTGTCTCAACAGGTGGAAGGCTGGAGGAAGAAGGCTGTATCTGCTAAGCAGACTCTGGGGTGGGAAAACTCCAGGTCCCAAGTCAAAAATGAGGTCCTGAAATATCAGGGTTTAATCTCTCATTGCCCCTTTTTCATCACTACTAACCTGATGGTATTCAAACTCCTATTTCCGATGATCATGTGCCAACTACCAGTTAGATCCCTCCACAGAGCTTTTTGATTCCTGTGTCTGTACTTAGAAGATTCAAAGAGGAATAAGTTCAGCTATTGTTTATTGAACACTTAATGTGTCCCAGCACTGCACTAAACATATCTGATATGTTATATGAGGGCTGTCCAGAAAGTATCCAGCCATGTAATTGTTCTTGTTATATTGAAAATGGCTGCATTTTTTCCACAGAGTAGTTCTCTGAATGTAGATAGAATCAGAGAACTTTAGATTTAATTGTTTAAAAATCAAAAGCTTTGAAATTATTTTAGAAAGGAAACTTTCACTAGACGTGTTTTTCTTTGTATGTAAATTTGGGCCAGTGGGATATGTGCGCTGTGTGTGTGTGTGTGTGTGTGTGTGTGTGTGTGGTAACAGTGATACAGGTTTGTTTGCCTCATTAGGCCTTTCTTTTATGATGAAGCACACACACCTTGTGTGAGGTCAGTGACTATGGAACACAAAGAAGCCGCCTGGCTCTCATGGCTGGTTTGAGTCTATGATCCTGGCCTCAATTACACTGTCTCAACAACTGAACCCTGGTTTATTGCCTGCAGTTCATACTATCAACTTTTTTATCTATGGGAAGGAGAACCTGATGCTTTATCAAATGGTTGTTATCACAAAAGCTACACCTGATTGTCTTTTTTTTATTATTATTGTTTTTGACAGAGACAGAGACAGACAGAGACAGACAGACAGAAGGGAGAGGGCCCAGAGCAGTCTCCATATTTGAGCTTCATTAGTTTTCAACATGGTTTTGTTCAACACAGGTGGGCAGGGGCCGCGCAGGGCGGGAACTTGGCTAGGGGCCTCCAGCACGGGAAGCACACCCCAGTTCAGCATATGGGTCCACACAGGCCAGGGCCGGGATTCGATCCTCAGTCCGCAGGGCTGCGATTCGATCCTCAGTCCGCAGGGCTGCAAAGCAAGCGCTTAACTCGCTGAGCCATCCTGGCTTCCCCCTGATTGTCTTTAAGATAAGGTGACCGCTTTTGGCAGGACAGTCCTGATTTTTAACAATTTGTCCCGCGTCCCGTGGCATTTTTAAAAAGTCCTGATTTTTGGAAAGAATGCACGACAAGCTAGGGAACGACGGGAGATAGACCAAGTTTTTAATCAAGAACCCCCTCCCCCCAGTCAATGGTGTCCTGCTTTACCAATGTTAAAATCTGGTCACCTTACTTTAAGAGTAACTTAGTGAAAGGCTCTGAGAGTGAAACAGCAACTTATCTTTCCTCTTTTCTCCTTGAAAACTCAGGGACCTTACTTGGTAATTTTTACTTAGGCAAAACGCCCAGGAATGTTTCCACAGAATGACACCCAAAGCCCACCCATGTGGGAGCCCTTCCTGCTACCAAAGTAACTAAGACTGGGAAGCAATTGAAACTGTGCCTTCCTTTCCCAGGCCTGTGGCTGTCAGCTTGGCTCAGAAAGAGGCAGACTGATGACTTTGTCTCCTCCTCATCCAGTCGAAGTACCACACAGTTCTCATTTGAGCCTGAAGTCACATGGTTATGCTGCTTATGGCCAAACAAGGATGTGCTGTTTCCAGTTCTTTGCACCCTGGGTTTGGCCTGGGCATCCCTAGTTAAAACCATTAGGGCCCCCAAACCCTGAAGCTTTTCCAGAGACAAATTGCATGCAGTGGTGGAGAGGAGGAGCTGAGCTGTGCAGTGAAGTGGTGGAGGGTGTGCAGTCAGGATGTTTGTGAGAGCCAAGGGGGTTAGTTCATTGCTGCTTTGTATACTCAGGCACACCAGAAAACTCAGATTAATAGGCTGTTTATTCTTCAGCATGTTCCTTGAATCAAAGGCTCTGGATGGTATTATTAAAGAGTGTTTGTGAGAGTGCCCTGGAACACTCCTCCAAGCTCCGCTCACTGAAGAGGAACGATTGGGTCCTTTCATTTCCTGGGCAGCATCCCTTATGCTCATTGCTCACTGTAGTACAAAGGTCTGCAGGACCTTTGTTAGAAACAGAATCTTTTGTTCTCTCTTTATTAGGTCCCATTACCTACAGCACCTTGGTTTGTTAGAGTCTAATTATTTAATGTTCTTGTCTTTGTGCTAACTGAACCAAAACTGAACCTGATGAATGCAGTGCACTCTACCTCAGGAAGTTCTTTGTTGGGGATTTTTGAGGGTTTTCTGTTTTTGTTTTTTGTTGGCTCTCTGTGGCACTGGTTCTCTATTTGGACAGTATTGTCACCTATTTTTTTCTTGGCTGTCTAAAGGAATTTTGGCCAGGAGGGAAGGAAACATCCACCTGAGCCCTGTTCTGTGAAGCAAATGCAGTGTTTTGGGCTATTATTATTAGATTCCCATGAAATGTAAGCTTAGAACTGTAATGTAACCTTCAAACCTTAGGATTGAAGTAATTGGAATTATGGAAGAATTACTTCTTCTGCTACTACCTCCTGCAGTAGAGATTTATATTGAAGAAAGTAAAAAAAAAATAGAAGGGAAACTGCTTCTCCTCCCCCCTCCCAACTCCCTTTCAGCAGCAGCATGAAGATTCACGGTACCCTGTTCCCCTTGGCAGTTAAACTTTTCCTGTGGCCTGGAAAACATTATATTTCAGGCTTTCCCTAACTTCTGTGCGTGCACGTGCGCACGCACACACACACACACACACACAACCACACCCTCATGGGCTTGCCTTTAACATAGGCATCCAGTTTATTGCAAAGCTGCTCAAAGTTCACTAATCACTATACTCCGTAGACAATGCAAACACTCAGCACATTACAGGCACCCATACATGTCAGACAAACCCAGTACAAATCATAAGCAATAGTTTTGAATCTGGCACAACACTTAATTACCACAGCCAGAGGCCAGAAAATGAAATTGAGGTCATATATCTGGGGTTAGAATTCTAGAAACCATCTGGCATCCCATAGGCCAAGGTTCCCCCAGAGAGGTGCACCTTGGAGCAATGGGAATCCTCTCATCCAGAAGATACTGTCCCCTCATGTCCCTTCAAAACTAGCACAGCTGTGTGGATGAGGACTATTTGCCATATATATACACTGAGACCAAGATATATATACACACCCTGGCGTTCCGCCTGATTCCTTCCGTGAAGTCCATCTGTTTATCCAGTGCTAAATCCCAGACGGCAGTCACCGAAAAGTAAATAGTGGGAAGGGACAGGTTTTTTTTCTTTCTTTCTAGATAAACATGTTCCAGTGAACAAAACAGATTTTGCAAACACATTCCATCTAGTAAGTCTGACCTAACAGCTGTGTGAGATGGGCTTGGAGAAGGATTCGGGGGTAGAGGTGGGGGGTTCCTCAGGACTCGAGCAGGAGAATTAGAAAGTTCAGAAATCCACAAGGCCTGGGCAGTGCAGTACTTACCCACTTCTTATTAGATGGAAATTTGCTTCTTCCCTTCATTCTGTCCCCTCTTCCCAAACCTGGGATCTGTGGTGGGGTTGTCAAAGATAAAGATCTGACTGCAAATGTCAACCTCTTCAGCTGAAAAATCAGTCTATCCTAACTTTAGAGGACATGTCCTACATTTCTGACTGTATTACCGTCTTTCTCTCCCACTGACCTGCTCTCCCCTACTCCCACTACCGGAATATCTCACCTTTGGAGTCAGACACAGGAGTCTTTCCCTAGGGCAGCCCATCTGCCATGCTCTGCTTCACATCTACCCCTTTGGCTTGGACAGTGAAGATCAGGGACAAGCACAAGAATTGACCTTATTCCTCAGAGGCAGCTGAAGATTTGTGTGTCTCTGTTCAATTAGAATTGGCTCGCTGTACCTTTCAGGAGATGTTTTTTAAAAAAGGTTCTCCTCACTCCTCATTTGCGAGTCAGATGCTTTGGATAATCCAGTGGAATTCTCTCTGCTTGGCTGCTGGTTGCTGCCAGACACAGAGTGCTAAACCCTGTCAGTTGGTGACTTGAAATGATTATGTGTGAAACAGTACTGCGACTTGGACATCCTGTGTTCATTCACACACACTGCTTTGCCAATTAACCATAGTAGTGAAATATGGCAACAAAACGGTGGAAGCGGGGAAGCAGTTTCTTCTGTAGCCCTCACCTTGTCTTCACTGTGAGATCAGAATCCCTGCCTCTGCACCCACCCTCTCTCAATGCCAATATGTGCATTTCCAGTAATCCATAAGCCTTGGGATTCGGTTTTGTTCAATATTATTCCTTTCCCAGGCCTGATAGTACAATTTCTTTAACAGATTATAACACGCCAGAAATAGCATTTGTGTACAGAATTGGGAAGCGGGAAGCAAAACACTTACTTTTTTTTTTAATTGTTAAATTTATTGAGGTGTTGATTGGTAACAATTACATAGTTTCCAGGTATACAATTCTTCATCACATTGTCTATGCATTGCATTATGTGCTCACCACCTAGACTCAGGTCTCTTTCCATCACCATATATTTGATGTCCCCGCCCTTGCTGGTTTTCCTCTCTGGTCTTTGCATTTGCTGTTCTCTCTTTCTCCAAATTTCATGGCTGGCTCTTTCTCATCTGGTTTGGTATCAGCTCAAATGACACCTTCTCTAAGAGGTTATCTTGAGCACCCCATCTAATGTCCCACTCTCAGTCACTCCATATCATACCACCCTGCTTTATTTATGTCACTGCCTTTCACTTTCTATGAGTATTTTGTTCATTTGGCTACTTGTTTATTATTGATCTCTCTACCCCCACATGCATTCTAAAATGTAGGTTTCATGAAAATAGGGATTTTGTCTGTCTTATCCATTACCATTTCCACAGAACCTAGCATAGCCTCTGGAACACAGTTGACACTTAATATTTATTAACTGAATAAATAGGTAGGAATGTAGTAGTTAAGAACTTCCAGAGCAAATATAAGGTTATTATCAGGAGATGGTAAAGGCAGACAGATGAATAGTTTGAGGAATGGAATAAATATAACAGATTTCTCATACTGAATTTTATAATGGCTTTAATTACAAATTGAATGTGTTGAGTCAAAGATGACATAAAATGAGTTGCTCTTCATTTCTCCTGATTCAGACTAAACTGCTCCCTGTTGAGCAGGTTAAATCAGGGTCATGGAGACCAAGCACTACATACTTCCTTGCCAAGCTGGCCTAACTGTGGCCACAGAGGATGCCCACTTTCATTTCTTCCACTGGGCAGTTCTCGGTTTTACTTGCCCCAAGGCAGGTGCCAAGGGAGACTGGCAGGGCAGTTGAAGGCTGTATAAAGCCCAGCCTGAGTATCTTTATCCAGCCTCTGTTACTTTCGTGCCTGCTTCCAGTTCCCAAAGAGACCACATTCCTGTCCTCAACTCAGGGGCCCTGCAGCTCTTTCCATTGTGAGAACCATGGAAGGAGACTGGGTGTGTCTTAGCTCTGACCTGCCCACTTATGACACAGTATGACTAAGAGAACTCATCCTTTTAGTCTGGTAGACAAATGGTGCTCATCTCCTCAGAAGTCCTTCACCCAAATAAGAAGTATTAGCTTGTCAGAAGTTATCCTTTGTCGTGTTGGGGCAAGATTAGTGCCTAGTGTCAAGAGAGAGATTTTAAAGATTAAAGAGCTTCCACCAGGAAAGGGGATAGTTGTGCCTGAATCTCTTAATTTGTTTTCCCCCCATACAAGTGCATTCATGTTGCTGGGCTCCCCGGCTTACTCCATGGCAGTTTGTAGCCATTATGCTCATGACTTTGTGGTCTCATTGATATTAGGATGTGTTTCGACAGCTGTAGGTGACATTTCCATGCTCCACTGCTTTTTCTCTTACGTTGCTAATGATTCTTCTGTTGGTTTCAGCCTTTAGCCAAGCCCACAGCATCCACACCCCACTCTTTCTCTGTCTTTTATTGATGCTGTGTTGACTTTGTGTGTCTCTGTTAGCTCAGTTTTCTGAGCACCTGCAGAGAATTAACCATCTCTGCCTGCTGCTAGGGATCACCCAGACCTTTGATCTATTTGATTTCTGTACTTTTGGAAATGTTGAAGGACTGTATAACCCCACCAAAGTATATAAAAGGTGCTATAGTCTTTGTATCCTGACCTTCCAGACTAGCTCTGCTTAGGGACCAGAAGATATTTATGTAAATACAGGTGTAGATACCATCCATGACTATGCCATTTAATCCTTACTTGTAGGCCTAAGGGGCCATTCATGAACTGACCCCAGTTATTTCTCTAATCTCATCTCTTATTTCTTTTCCCTTGTTCTGTTAGCTCCAGCTACACTGGCTTCTATGTTCTTACACAATAGGCCTTTGCAGTGGCTGTTCCCTCAGCCTGGAATGTTTTTCCCTCAGATGTCTGCTTAGGTTACTTCTTAACCTCTTTCAAATCTTTACTTAGGTGTTACCCTCTCCATGAAACTTACCTAGACAATTCTGCACAATTGTACCACCACTACTACCTCACACTTCCTATCCTACTTGCTCTATTCTACTTTTTTTCACACTATACTTATCACTAACTTACTGTATAGTTTAGTGGTTTATTTTGTTTATTATCTGTATTCTCCAGTATCAGGTAAGCTTCATGAGGGCAAAGAGCTTGTCTGTTCCCTACTGTAGCCTAAGCACCTGAAAAACAGTATCTGGTACATGGTAGATGCTCTGTGATTCCCAGTGCATGAATGAACTTTGCCCCTTCAAAAACCCTGCAAGGTAGTTGTTTCTGGTAGCCCTGTTTTAAAGAAAATGGAATTGAAGCTCAAAGAATATTTTTTTTTAAGATTTATTTTGTTTTTGACAGAGACAGAGAGAGACAGAGAAGGGGGAGGGCCCAGAGCAGTCTCCATAGTTGTGCATCATCAGTCTTCAACATGATATCACACAGGTGGGCAGGGGCTGCGCAGGGCATGTACTGGGCTAGGAGCTTCTGGCATGGGAGGCATGCCCCCTCAAGCTGGGAGCTGAACCGGGGGCGAGAACCGAACTGGGGGCCTCCCAGATGGGAAGCACACTCTAGTTCAGCATATGGGTCCACAAGGGCCTGGGACGGGATTCGATCCTTGGTCCCCGGGGCTGCAAAGCAAGCGCTTAACCCGCTGAGCCATCCTGGCTTCCCCAAAGCTCAAAGAATTTAAGTAACTAACTTGCCCCAGATAGTTCAGTTAGTAAGTAGTGGAGCTATATCTTATACTTGGAGATTCATTGGGATATACTACATTGCCTATAAGGTTTGGGATCTACATAGGGAGTCATTAAGTCCATTGAACACTTTTGAGTGCCTACTATGTAGTAGTCTGACTATGCAGGGACTCACCAGTCCCTGTGGCATATAAAAACAAGGAAGATGGAGTCCTTCCTTTCTCTCAACTTTCAGTTTGCTGGTGGTGATTGGGCGAACAAATACACATATTATAATTAGACCATCAATAAATCATGGAATACTTAAAATAACATACATTGCATTCAGGCAGACCCATGGTTCAAGGCCTAAATGTGCTACCTGCTAGTTATGCAGCTGGGCAAGTGACTTAACCTCCTTGTGTCTGCAAGTAAAAAGAGAACTATATTTACCTAATAGGACTGTTATTAGGGATTCAATGAGGTAATGGGTGTATAGCACTCAGGAAAGTAGCTTACAGATAGCTAACACCAGGAAGCTGTGTATAAGAAGTTATAAATAAATGGCTTAGAGACAGTAAGTAGAGAAAAACTCAGAAGTTTTACAGTCTTACAACCTACTGTTTTATAGTTAAAGTTTGGGTACCAATTGTTTTTTGTTTGTTTTTTGTTTGTTTTTTAAAGATTTATTTTATTGATTTTTGACAGAGAGAAACAGAGACAGAGAGAGACAGAGAGAAGGAGGAGGGCCCAGAGCAGTCTCCACAGTCGACAGCATTAGTCCTCCACACAGTTTCACTCCACAGGTGGGCACAGGGCTGCGCAGGGCAGGAACTGGGCCAAGAGCCTCCCACATAGGTCCCGGCAAGAACTGAACTGGAGGCACACCCCAGCTCAGTATGCGGGTCTTCATGGGCCGGGGCCAGGGCGGGATTTGATCCTCGTTCCCCGGGGCTTCAAAGCGAGTGCTTAACCCGCTGAGCCATCCCAGCCTTCCCTGTTGTTGTTTTTTAATATACTTTACATGAAAATGTTTTCAAAATATATTTAAATATAATAACCTTTCCTGCACTCTTAGGTATAATTTAACTTATCTTGGCTTCTAAGTATCAGCTTTATAAACATGAATCACTCTATTGTGCTGGAAAATACTGTGTCTTCAGAATGTATTGAAGTGTACCCTAAATGCGTGTAGATTGCAGTATAAACATTTTTTTTCCTGCTTCTCTTTTCTATGATACTGTTAATATCTAATTTCTCATTGCTATCCTTGTACCTGCCTTTTATAGTTTATTTTTCTCTTTCAGTTTACTTTGTCTAGTCTGTATCTAGCTTAAAAACTAGATAGCCAAGCTTATTAAAACTGTGTTATCAGAGCTTATCTTAAAAACCTGTATTTAACCACATAAGCTTTAGTATGTGAACGTTGTGACATCTGTTTAGAGATTTATTGGCATTTAGATAGTTGATATTGCCTATTATTTAAGTTTTAAAATCATTAAATATAATTGTGTAGGGTATAGACACCTGGAAAAAAACATTTTCATTCTCAGCATTGGAAATTAGTCTGCTTTGTGTTTCCACAACTTAAAAGAACCTTGGGAATCACAGGATCATAGATCTGTCTTTCTGCTCTCAGGTAGATGATTGACTGTTATCTCCACTTTATGAAGAAACTAAGGCCTAAAGAGAAAGTAGCTTGCTCAAGTGAGGTAGTTCAACAGAGCCAAGGCAGGGCTCCAGGGCTCCTGAGCTTTCCCTTCTGCTCAGCCACACTGTTCCAAGGAGGAAAAAAATCATCTTAATCTGTGGAAAGGAAGAAAATCCATCAGTAAATGTGGTTAAAAATTAGAGAAATGGGGAAGCTGGGATGGCTCGGTGGGTTAAGCACTCACTTTGCAGCCCTGGGGACCAAGGATCGAGTCCCGGCCCCGGCCCATGCGGACCCATATGCTGAACTGGAGAGTTCCCCCAGTTCAGTTCTCACCAGGGTGAGACCCCAGCCCAGTTCCTGCCCTGTGCAGCCCCGCACCCACCTGTGGAATGAAATGATGTGTAAAAACCAATGATGTGCAACTATGGAGACTATTCTGGGCCCTCCCCTTCTCTCTGTCTCTGTCTCTGTATCTCTCTCTCTGTCAAAAACAATAAAAATAAATTTAAAAAAAATAAAAAAATTAGAGAAATGAAATCTGATTGGTATTTAATCAGTTTTAGCCCTGACTTTGTAGGTGGTTTTTCTCCCACCCCTGCTGTCTTTTGAAGGGATGTATATATAACCTTGCTGTGCCCCCAGTGAGCCTGTACTGTGAGCATATGTAAGGAAGGGTCAAGGGATGCTGTAATAAGATCCAGAAGCATTAAGGGATTATAAAATATTAATTACCAGCTTTGTAACCTCTTTTCATCATGGACAAAACAAGGTTATTTAGAGGGGAAAGACATAGCCACTGAGAGTGAAGGACATGGAAATAGGTTTCTGAAGGAAGGAGCAGAGTTGGCAATTTTTCTGAGTTCCTTCCTCCCTTCCTCCCTTCCTTCCTTCCTTCCTTCCTTCCTTCCTTTCTCTTTCTTTCTTTGACATTTTTATTGAGATATAATTTTCATACCATAAATCTGGGTGTCTTTTTATGAGATAAATTTTATTCTTCTGATTGTGAAAAAACAAACATAAATCACCCATAATCCACAAACCCAGAGTTAACCACCATTTCTAACACTTTGATGTGCTCCATTTTGTTTTCTGTGCAAATATATATAGCAAAGATAGGATCATATTTTATTCAATATTTATTTTGCTCTTTCCCCTTATTATCATGATGTCAGCTCTTTTATTTCTTTTCATTTTAAATGCATTCAGCAGATGAATTAAATTTTTATTATAAATGCTTCCAGAGAGAAACTTTACATCTGGGGTTGAAAACTCAGATGCCTGCAGCAGCCACACAGGTGATGTAAGAAGGAATTGCAGATATTAATGACTGGTGGGACGCAGCAGGGACTGCAGCAAAGGGACCAGGGCATCCTCTGCCTCAGCTCCAGTTGATTGTAGCCATGGAGGAAGGCTGGCCCAGTAGTGCTGGGTCTTCTGATTTTTTTTTTTTTTAATATATTTTTTTTTATTTATTTATTTTGACAGAGAGAGAGAGAGAGAGATACAGAGACAGAGACAGAGAACTGAACTGGGGGAGCTCCCAGTTCAGCATATGGTTCCACACGGGCCGGGGCCGGGATTCAATCCTCGGTCCCCGGCGCTGCAAAGTGAGCGCTCAACCCACTGAGCCATCCTGGCTTCCCCCTGATTTTTTTTAAGAAGGAGATTTTAGAAATATTGATTATATTATAGGACATGTCTTGTTTTTTCTTTTAATTTTTTAGTTCAAAATTAAAAAAAAATACAGTTCAAGCAAAACAAAACCTATGTCTCAGTGAGTACTTAGAGCTTTAGAAGCATTATCTTCACTTAATCATCACAACAGTCTTGTTCCTCTAAAAATTACTTATTGAGAACCAACAGTGAACAGAAGAGTTAAAAATCTTTGCCCCCTTGGAGTTTACATTCTAATACAGCTTAAAAATATACAGTAGATCATACAGTGATGAGTGCTACGGAGGAAAATGAAGCAGGAAAATGAGATAGGATGTAGGGCAAAAGTTGGTGTTTTAAATACTGTGGCCAGGGGAGGCCTTACTAGGGCAATGGAATTTGAGCAGAGACCTGAAGGAGGTAAGAGCTATGGGGTATCTAGAGGCAGAGGGAACTGCAGGTATAAATAATAGCCTGAAACAGAGCGTACTTGACATATTCAAGGAACAGCAAAGCCAGTTTGGCTGGCATGGCTTGAGCAAGTGATGAATAGAAGGAGATGCAGTTAGCAGAGGCCCCCGGTGTATAGAGACTGAGAAGGAAGAAGTCTCATTTTATAGATGAGAAAATTGGGGCTCAAAGAATTATGCCCATGCCACATAACTAAGAAATAACAAGCATTTTGAACCCCATCTTAATTCCAAATCTCATGTTCTTAGCTACACTAGAAAGCAATAGCATGGGTTTCATAGCATTCCTACTTTTCTAGCAAGTTATGTACCACCTGGATTCAAATTATGTCCTATTTGTTCTTTATGCTACTGCTTCAACCACAGAGAATTATGATGAAGACTCCTGGAATGTTGGGCCCAAATACAACCCTGAGGATTATTGAGACAAAAAATTTGCACTTTTTTTTTTTTTTT
>PVKE010006548.1:0-53952 GCA_004027555.1 Craseonycteris thonglongyai | reverse complement strand
GGGGGGGGGGGGGGTGGGGGGGGGCATGTGCAAGGTCTGACAATTAAGTTTCTGAACACATCTTAGACCTAGACAAAGCGCTACATACCTCATCACTGATTATCACTATGTTCACCTTCAAAGTAGTCCCGTTGGGAAGCTACACAGCAATGCCAGTGCCTATTCCATCCTTCAAGCAATTTTGGAACTCTTTTTCTGGAATGGCCATCAGAGTCATTATCATATTACCCTCGATGTCCTGAATGTCATGAAAATGTCTTCCTTTCAATATTTCCTTTGTCTTCTGGTAAAGAAAAAGTCATTGGTGGTCAGGTCAGGTGAGTAGAGAGGCTGTTCCATTACGGTTATTTGTTTACTGACTAAAAACAACCTCACAGGCAGTGCCACGTGAGCTACAGCATTGTCATGATGCAAGAGCCCTGTGTTGTTGGCAAGAAGTTCAGGTTGTTTTTATCTTTTTCACGCAGCCTTTTCAGCACTTCCAAATCGTCATTTTGTTTGACTGTTCAGTTGATACAAATTCATAATGAGCAACCCATCTGATATCAAAAAAAGGTGAGCAACATTGTTTTGACTCCTTATTTTAATTAAGGGAACTTTTTTGGCCTGGAGGATTGGCTGACTTCATTGAGCACACCGACACTTTGTTTAAATATGCTATTGGTACGCCCATGTTTCATAACCAGGGACAATGTAACCTAAGACATCATCTGTCCTCTCCAAAATGTCTTGGAAAACTTCAGTTCTCTTTTTTTCTTCATCAGTGAGCTCCTACTGGAGTATTTTTGTACACATCTTTTTCATGCCAAGATTTTCAGTTAAGATTTTTCTAATTGTTTCTTTACTGATGGATACTCGGTTGGCCATATTTCTCTCAGTCAGTAGATGATTTTGACATTGAGTTCAATGATTTTTTGCAATGTTTTCATCAGTTGTGTTTGGTACTGGTTGCCCTGACCTCTCTTCATTAGTGACACTTTCTCACCCCTCAGAAAAAACTTTTAGTCCTTTTGTACACTGCGGTTTTCATCGTGGCATTATCCCCATAAACTTAGACTAACATTACCTTGATTTCACTTCCACTTTTGCCAAATTTAAGAAGAAATTTAATGTGTGTTCATTACTCTAAGCTCTGACAGTCTCCTGATGGCACACAAAAACAAGCTACAACAATAATGAATGCCACTCAGTAAGACATCACCAAATGTCCATATAAACATATATGTAAGACACTCATATACCAAGGTTATGAGACCTTATTGAATTTTTTGTGCACTGCTGCCAACGTAAGTGCACAGTGGCAAGTTCTTAAATTTAATTGTAAGACTATACATATAAATATACATATACACATTAAAGTAACAGTTTAATAACATGATATAAATTTCTAGTGTACATTATAATTTTATACTTGTTATTTTATTGTGTGCTCACTACTCAAAGTCCAGTTTCCTTTCATTACCATATATTTAACCCTCTTTATCTGATTCGCAACCCCCTTCCTCCCTTCCCCTCTGGTAACCACCATTCTGTCTGACAAAGTTTTTCTATAGCCTTTCTTCTTCCCAGATTGGAGCTCTTCTTTTGAATGCCAGATCTATACATGGGCTCTTGTTACCATTGAGCAGATAACACCAATTCTGAATGTGAGCCTCTCTGTCCATCTGTCTGTTGCTATACACGCACACACACACAAGGGCACATTAATGGTAATATTAAGAAAATCTAGTAGGAGATCCTGGTGTGTATTCATATTAATGCTAACTACTTATCTAGGCTGTTCCTGTTACCTGTCTCACACCTTAATTGGTTGATGTTTTCTTACTATTTGCCTTGCAACATACATTTTACAACTCAGCATGTATATCTAGTTTGAGATTCATACCCATCACAGCCAGCTTTACCCCACAGTAGATATTCTTTCTGTTATTGGATAATCGGGTTTTGTTTTAAATTCTTTTAGCACTGTAAAAAATTTAGAAAGAAACTTTGCGTTATAGCTCTTTAGTTTGGTTTAGACTTTGATGCTATATTGATAGTAGATTAAATAAACTTGTATGCATGTACATACATGTTTACATGTATATATTTAAAGGGTCTCCCAAAATTCATGCAAGAAGTAATTTTGATAGAAAACAGGTTTATAATTAAAAATTGTAAATTTTCATTGCTCAACAATGAAAACGCTTTGTTCTTTCATGTAGTGCTTCATTTTTAATAACCCTGAACTGTCAGCTGTCACGCTGTCTTTTTCTTTTCCCCATTGGCAACACTTTACCGCACAAATGACACAAAATTCAAATTTTGCGTGAATTGTGGGACACCTTTATATTCTGCCTTGTCTAGTAAAAATGACATTTAATTCTACAAATTAGCTGTGCCATTAACACATTATCCTGGGGATGCCAGGATGGCTCGGGGGGTTGAGTGCTCATCTTGCAACATTGGGGTCTAAGGATCAAATCCTGGCCCCAGCTTGTGTGTACCTCTATGCTGAACTGGAGTGTTCTCCCAGTTCGGTTCTCCCTGGGGCGAGCTCCATGCAGGAGGCTCACGGCCTGGTCCCTGCCCTGCTCAGCCCCGTGTCCATCTGTGGAATGAAACTAAATAGCAAACCAATGACATGCAACTATGGAGACTGCTCTGGGCCCTACCTCTTCTCACTGTCTCTCCCTGTGTCTCTGTCAAAAACAACAAACATAAATCTTAAAAAAATATTATTCTTTTCTGATTTAATTTAACATAACTTTACTGTGTCTGTATGGGTACAAGGCACTATTCCAGCTCCAAGATAACAGATATGAATTCTACATGGTATATTCTATATGGAGTCACAGTATACTCTGCACAAAAATATCTGTAATATGAGCAGATAAAGATATGGATCTTGGCAATGATTAAAATTCTGTGACTAAAAATGTTTCCTACACTCCTGAAGCAGACCTAGGGATCTGTGTGAGTTCCATAGCACTAGCTGTCACAATGACACCTTTCTTCTGATTAGAGGTGGTGGTGGATTGTTTTAGGAATAATCTTGAATTCAAACCTAAGTATGCTAGTTATGTGAACTTGAATAAGTTACTTTGTCTTTCTGTAACTCATTTCCTTGTGAACAGTATGTAGTCATATGTATTTATTACATGAATGAATACATGTAATGTATGTGTCTGGCACAGAAATTTTTGAGGAGATACAGTGCTGTACGAGATAGACAAATTTAGGTTTCAGGAAGATTACATTTGAAAGGACAGCTATAGTGGTCAAACTATAGCAACATATAGTTACATACACAATAGAGAAGATATTATAACAATATTTTATGCAATTATAGTGGTATATTTGAGACGTTATTTAATTCAATATATTTGTTTTTGTTTATAGTGATAAAAAATGAACAAGTGAACATTTTTTGCATCATCCAAAATTTAAAGTGACAAAGATGTTATAATCTCAAAATGTTACATATATCATATGTATTGAATATTTTGTCTTGAGGTACAGAAAACAACATAGTAAGTATATTTGGTAACTTTCATTCAATGCAGAGATCTCCCAGTTATTGTAAAATGCTGCTTGATTTGACATTCCACGGATTCTTGAGTCTGGCAGTTGAGACAAATACCAGAGTTCCTCATATGCTATGTCCTAGGTTTTAAATCACCTTCTGGCTCCTCTATTATTCTCTTAACTTTACAAGGACAGTATGTCCATGTGTTTTCCAGATCTCATAAGGCATAAGCAAATGTAATGTAAAGTGTTAGAGGAAGGAGTCAGTACATACCTTAGAATGTCTCCTCTTATCCTGATCATACCATATGGGAAGTTAACATAGATCTATGCTCATCTCCAGTACTGGACCCCAGGGTAAATTCTGAGAAATGCTGACCTCTGGACTGCTTTATGTGGAAATAAAAGAAATCTGTGTGTGTGTGTGTATTTTAAAAGCATTGACTAAGTATTTTTCAGGCTTTCTACTATTCTTTCATCATTATCCAAACCTTTGAGTGTGACAAACTATGTCACTAGAAGGCTTTTGTTAAAACGCAAACATGTGATATGCTTAATGATGGGCTAAGAAGTTTCAAACTAGTAACTTTTAGATCGTTTTGCTCAGTGAAAAATGGAGTGTGTGAATGTAGATATATTGAGCCTCAGTTTGCTTACCTGTAACACAGCAATGATTGAGGGCCTTGTGATGCTTAAGTGAATTAATGTATATGAAGTGCTTTGAAAAATAATTGGCACAGAAAATGTAATATATTATTCCTAAATTGTTTAAAGCCATAGTACCTAAGTAATTATAGCACAACTGCTTGGCGGAGATACAGCTAAATATTAATGATAGATCTCTGGGTTATGTGAATATAAGTGAATTGTATTTTTCTTATTTATCTGTGATCAATATGAATTTTACTTATACAATAAGAATGTTATTGAAAGCATTTAAAAAAGTTACTGGTAAAACAAATTCACTAGGAAATACTAAATGTATTACCGTGGAGAGGAGTAAGGGACAGACAGGCATAATATAAATAGTCTAATAACTTAAAGGGCAAAATAAAAAAAGAGGAATTTTTTGATTTAGTCCTCTAGTGCTTTTCAAGGGGCAGGAAATGAGCTTATCTGGAGGGAAAATATGTGAAGACATTGTCATAAATCTTTTTCACTTCTTATTTTTCCAGAAGTGAGTTATTCTACATGAGAGTGATAGTTTTAGCAAGAATGTCATCTTTATTGTTTACCAATCAGATATTTTATTATTTCTCTATTGCTGCATAACAAATTACCCCAAAACATAGAGTCTTAAACAAAATATTTATTAACTCACAATTCCTATGGATCAAGAACCTAGGTTCAGTTTACCTACGTCCTTTGTTTCAGGCTATGTTGTGGGGATGCAATAATGCTATTAACTGAAGTTGAGGTCATCTGAAGGCTTGCATTGGGTAGGACCTGTCTCCAGCTCACTCACAGGGTTCACTGTTGACTGGATGTATCAGTTCCTCACTATTTGTGTTTTTCCATAAGACCCTTACTTACATCATGGCAACTTGCTTTTCTTAGAATGAAGAAGAAAGCCAGAGAGACAAAGAGAAGAGGGAAAGAGAGACAGAGAGATATAGCAATAGATAGATGATAGAATGAGAATGAAAGAGAGAAATGAAAGTTTTAGTCTTTTGGTAACCTAATCTCAGAAGTGATATCTCACTTTTTCCATATTCTGTTTGTTAGGAGAAAGTCACTACATCTGTCTTCTCACACTAAGAGGTAATTCCACAAATATATGATTGTCAATAAGGGGGATCACAGGACAGTTTAAAGACTATTACAGATGATCTGAAGGATATTTATGAGCTATGTTTATTGTAAGTTGCTCATCTTTCTTATATTCATAAATACTTAAACAACTTGTTAGCATTGATATAAACATATACATTCTTTGTATCCTGTTGGTTTCTATGATTATAGTTGAAGGAATGTTGGGGTGGGGGGTGGGGATAAAATAAAGAGAAGAGAAAGGAGCCACGAGCAGTACTTGAGAAACAGCTATCTTTAAAGCATGGGTAGATTAGAAGAAGTTGTCAAATGAGGGTGATCATGGAGTCAAAAAGATAGGAGGACAAATGGAAGAGAATACTATTGTGAAACCAAGGAAAGTGAACGTTTCAGACAGTAATCAAAGGTGTTAAATATTGCAGATACAGCCAATAAAATAGGACAAAATGACAAATTTCCATTAGAACTATCAATAAAACATAACCTTGGCAAGAGTAGTGGAGGTGGGAGGTGGGTCAGACTTAGAGTGCAACGAGCCATAAGTGGAGGTGAGACAATAATGACAGTGAGTGAAGATCACATTTTCAAGTAGTTTGACCGTGGAGGAAGAAGCATAAGGTAGTAACTGAGTGGGCTGTGATACTGAGGTTTTTTGGAGGGACTGGGGAGCAATATGTTGGGAAGGAATTAGTAGTGAACAGAGGTTGATGATGCAGAATAGAGGACAAGTAATTGAATGAACATGAAGATCTTCTGAGAAACCAAAATAATGAAATTCAATACGCAGGACAAAAATTGATATTTTAATCTGAGATAAGGTGAATAGGATGGATGGTGTACAAGTAAGTATATAGAGTTATTTTAGGTTAGAAAGTTAAGATAATTCATCTCTTATGTGCTTTATTTATTCTCCAAAGAAAGAGGTACTGTCAGATGGCTGAGAGGAAACATAATTGAAGGTTTGAATAAAATGGTCATGATTTTAAACATCTTCAAAGACTAGGAAGGGAATTGATAGTAAAATATAAACATAATACTGGTCTTCAGTTTAAAGGGCACAACTGAGGTCAATCACTTTACAGATAGAAGCACTAGAAATTTGAATACTCTGATATATTTAGTAGTAGAAACAATTTTTAAAGATTTTATTGTTTTCATAGAAGCGGGTGGGGAGGGGGGCACAGCAGTTTCCATAGTTGTAAATAATTCGTTGTGACATAATTTTATTCCACACAAGAGGATGTGGGGCTGCATGGGGTGGAAACTGAACAAGGGGCCTCCCTCATGGGAGGTGAGAACCCTCACTACCCTGCCATCTCAGTGGTCACCAGTTGCACTGCTGCTCAGCATATGGGGTAGCACAGGCTGAGGCTGGAATCCATGCCTGGACCGTGTGATCACAAGGCAAATGCTCAACCACTGACCTATCCTGACATCCTATCTGGAATACAAGTTTATCCTAAAGAAGTAATTATAGATGTACCCAAGATAAAGCCATAAATGTATCCATGGTAGAATTATGATAGTGAAAAACTGGAACTAAATAAAATGCTTATTGATAAGATTTGTTTAAAAAATTACTGTACATTCATAAATAGAATATCATGATGTCATTAAACATTGTATTTTAGAATATTTAACAGCTTAGAAATATGATTGTAATAGGTACAAGGGATGTCTAGAAAATAATCCAATCATAAATGCCTTTACTTCTCATATTACATGGCTGTATATTTTTCAGACATCCCTCATACAATAAAAAAATGGAGGCTATACAAAAGAGCAGGCAGCATGATTCATCCTTGTAAAAAATGAAAGTATTGCACACATAAAAAAGATACAACGTATTAAATGTGGTTACCTCCACATGATGGGATTACGTGTGATTTAAATTTCCATGTGTTCCCTCCTTTTTGTATTTCTTATGACTATTTATAATTGCTATCTTTAGAAATACCTTATATTTTAGTGGATTTATTGAGAGTTTACTGACAAGTTAAAGTATGATTCATGACAGTATAGCATATCATAAACCACTGTTCTGAAGAATACTATTTCTTGTGCTGTTAATGTGTCTGTGGAGAAAAATGCTCATACACATTTGGAAAAGTTTGTTTAAATTAATATTTCACAGTTATCATTTTTAATGGTAGAAATACCCAGAACATCTAATATTTTAATTTTAATTGATAATCTTTTTTCCCAATTGTAATTGACACTGAATCCTTTTTGCATAAAATATTTATAAACTTCTAAAAAATATTTATTTTTTTAGTAACAATTGGCATTCTATATTATTTTATATTGGTTTCAGATGTACAGCATAATGATTAGACATTTATATAATTTATGAAGTGATCCCCCAATTAATTTAGTAACCACCTGGCACTATACATAATTGTTACAATATTATTATTGACTATATTCCTTATGCTGTACTTTACACCCCTGTGACTATTTTGTAACTATCAATTTGTACTTATTAGTTGTTTTACCTTTTTCACTTGACTTCCCAATCTTTCTTCCCTGTGACAACCATTAGTTTGTTCTCTGTATCTAAGAGTCTGTTTCTGTTTTATTTATTTCATTCTTTAGATTTCACGTATCAGTGAGGATATGTGGTGTTTGCATTTTTTAGTCTACTTATTTTAATCAAAAGACATGGGATAAATGAATGGATAAGAAAAAAGACCCATACATATGCTGTCTGCAAAAGGCCTACTTTAGATCAAAAGGCACACACAGACTGAAAGTAAAAAAATGAAAAAAGATATTTCATGTGAATGAAAATAAAAAAAACATTTTAGGATAGTAATACTTAAATAAAATGAAATAAACATTAAATTTAACAATAAAAACAAAACAAAACAAAAATAATCTTTAAAACAAATACTTTAATATCAGAAAAAGAGGGGCATAATAACATAATGATAAAGAGATTGTTCCATCAAGAAAATATAGCACTTGTGAACATTAATGAACCCTATATAGGAGCAGCTAAACATATAAATCAAATATTGATTGATATAAAGAGAGAGGTTGACAATACTACAATGACACCAATGCATCTACCAGGTGGAAAATTAACAAGAAAACAGAACCCTTAATTGATACACTTAACTGGGTAGATGTAATTAATATTTTTAGAGCATTTTACCCCAAAGCAGCAGAATATACATTCTTTTCATATGCACATGAAACATTTTCTAAGATAGACCATTTCTTAGGTGACAAAACAAGTCGCAGTAAATTTAAGAAGACTGAAATCATATCAAGTGTCTTTTCTACCAGAGTGGAATGAAACTGGAAATCAATTACAAGAAAAGAACTGAAAAATACACAAACACGTGGAGGCTAAACAGCATGCTACCAAATAATAAATTGGCCAACAATAAGATCAAGTACGAAATCAAAAGATACCTTGAGAAAAATAAAAATGAGAACACAATTACCCAAGACTGGGACAAAACAAAAAAAGTTGTAAGAAGGAAATTCATCGCAATACAGGCCTATCTCAAGAATCTTTTTCTTTTTTTAAAT
Source organism: Craseonycteris thonglongyai (assembly GCA_004027555.1). Taxonomy (NCBI): domain Eukaryota; kingdom Metazoa; phylum Chordata; class Mammalia; order Chiroptera; family Craseonycteridae; genus Craseonycteris; species Craseonycteris thonglongyai. The sequence continues at coordinate 45,135 of PVKE010006548.1, read as the reverse complement.
GAGTTATTCTTGTATTACTTTGATAAATGGTGTGTTAGCATAAGTTTCCTGAAGACCACAGATGGTCTGTATGTTGGATGTTTATTGTCATGACGCTGAGAAGCAAGAGCAGGGATATTCAATTACTTTCACTCTCTATCTTTCAGTCTAAAGTGAGATTTTTTTAGGCAGCTCTTGTAAGGGTTTTGTTTTCTTATCCATTCAGTTACCTAATGTCTTTTGATGGAAACATTTAATCCATTTACATTTAAAGTAATTGTTGATAGATATGTAATTATTGCCATTTTATTAGTCATATTTTTGGTAATTTTTCTTCTTACATAAGTCCTTTTACCGTTTCTTACAATATTGGTTTGGTGGTAATAAATTTCTTTACATTTATCTTGTCTGGAAAGCTCTTTATTCATTCTTTGATTCTAAATGATAGCTTTGCTGGGTAGAGTAATCTTGGCTGTAGTTCCTTTCTTTTTATCGCTTCGAATATTTTGCAACAGTCCCTTCTGGTCTGAACAGCTTCTGTTGAGAAATCAGCTGACGGATTTATGGGAGCTCCCTGGTAGGTAATTAATGCTTTTTCTCTTGCTGCTTTTAAGATTCTCTCTTTGTCTTTAACCATAGGCATTTTGATTTTGATGTACTTTGGAGTGGACCTCTTTGGGTTTATCTTGGGGGCTCATTACTCAGGGGGTACCTCTGTAACCCAGATATCCCTCTGACTTTTAACCACCCCATGTTGGTGTGAGATTTGGCTTAATCTGTGTCTATACCTCTCCTACCAGTTTTGAGGTGGCTTCTTCTATATGTCCTTAGTTATAGAACCTTTGTTCAGCTAGACCTCAGGTGATTCTCAATGATGGTTGTGCTCTAGTTTAGTTGTAATTTTGATGTGGTCATGAGAGGAGACAAGCACAGTGTTTACTTCACCATTTGACAGGAAGCCTTAAACCAACATTTTTATTCTCTCATTCTCTGAGTTGACTAGACTCACAGGGCAGCTCTTTTATTCCATGTGACATGAATAGGTCTGCAGTCATGTATAGGCTTGACTAGTTTAGAGCACTCAAAAGGGTTCCCTCATGGGGCTGCAAGTTGTGCTGGCTGTAGGCTGGGACCTCCCTGAAGCATTTAACAGTGAGTCTTAGGTCACCCTTCACCTGCTTCTCCATTTGGCTTGGCTGCCTCTAGCTGGGTACCTGTGTGCTGCAAAGTCTTCTTATTCTTTAGGTATCTGTGTAGCCACTCAATGCTCTCTCTCTCTCTTTCTCTCTCTCTCTCTCTCTCTCTCTCTCTCTCTCTCTGTCTCTCAGTGGTTTCTCTTTATGTCTGCCTCATCTGCCACCTCAGATTTGTTCTTGGAAATCTGAGCCACCTTGTCAGCCCTGAACCAGGAGTACAAGTCCTCATTCTGGACTATGTTGTTAACATCATCATAGGCATACATACTGGTTATACTCCCAAACAAGGTATCCTTCTGGCTCCATGTCCCTCAACATTTTAAAAGTAATAACTAAAATTATGACTGATAACCTTGTATTCTTGTTGACTAATATTATTAGATAAAACATTACTAGGTCTCTGACAAAATGTAGAAAAACTTACAAAAACTATTTTTTTAAAAACTTAGCCTATGCTTTCCCTGGGGTTAAAATATTGTTGAAAGCAAAGGCATTAAAAAACACCAAAGACTTCCCGTAAAGCATGATATTTCTGAAACATTTACATTAATATTTTACTTATGTTAACCTAAAGAAGACTGAGTATTTCTTCTTATTTGACAAATGTTCCCACGTAACTCATCAAACAAACTTAGATACTTCTAGCTTCTTTTTTTAAGAGGAGAAGGAACAAATCTTTGTAATTTTTTAGGGATCCTCTGATTAAAGACTGATAGTTTTAGGTGTAAAAATATCCAGAAAATGTTCTTATTTTTCTGTATGTAGGATCAAAAATTTCAAAGGCAAAATAGAAAAATCAGAAATATTTGGACTCCTATTTATAATAGGATCATGGGTACTTGAAAAATGCTTAACCATTTAATTTAAGTGACAATACCATATCTAAAAAACTTAGATGAGGTATGCCAGGATAGCTCAGCAAGGTTGAGTGCTTGTCTTGTAATTGCGAGGTCCAGGGATTGAATCCTGGCCTGGCTCCTGTAAACCCATTTGCTGAAATGTTGTACGACTGTAACCGCCAATATAGCCCTGAAGATTCTAGACTCCCATGCAGAGGCCCACAGTGGTTCCTGCCCCACACAGCCCCACATTCACTTGTCTGGAATGAAATTGTGTCATAACTAATGATGAACAACTATGAAGACTGCTCTGGGCCCTCTTTCATTCTCTCTCTCACATCTTCTCTCGAACAATAAAATAAATCTTTAAAAAAAGACTTAGATGATAACAAGGTTGTAAAGAACCTTAATTTTTGACAAGTGAGAAATTTTGGTTTTGCTCTTCTTTCCCTTAAGTAATCAAGGATATGAACAAAGTTAATATAAAGCATAGAAAATTATTCCTGTAAAACATACAATTTTTGAAATATAGGCAGATTATACACTAGGTAAGAATTACTTTTCATATTGAGGTAAAGGTATTTATCAGTAAAGCAAGCAAGCAAGCCAATCAGGATTAAGCAAACCATTAAGCTCTAAGGTATTTCATAGCCACTTTTCAGACTCAGGAATTATAATTCTGGACAAATAACATTTTACTTAACAGTTTTGTTCTGTATTATGCTTTTTCATATTCTGGAAATAACACATTATTTTATGATAGCTCTTAGGGCGTCCACCAGTTAAAAATTAATTTCATAATTATAATAAGATTGTAGTTATGTCAAGATACAGTGTACCCATCATTACTATCTTCCAATGAATAAAATAAATATTTAAAAAATATTCAGTTTTAATTTCTAATATGGCAAATATTGCTAATTATAATTCACATGATTATAATATGTGAGTTATAATTATAATAATAGAAGCCCTTGGGGTCCTATGAATGTGTAGGCCTTTGAAGGCTAAAAAAATTTGAGAAGCCTATACTTTGGGACAAGTTTTTCTTAGGAAACAAAAAGGTTGAATCTCAGTTTCAACTGTGGTATTGTTTTAACCACTCATATTAATTATAACTTAACAAAAGAAACTAACTTCTATTTCACAGAGAAAACTGGGTGGATCAAAAAGAGAATAGAAAACTGTTTGCACAAGCATTTAACATGTTAGCAATATTTGTGAAAATAAATACATAGAGTTTCCAATAACTAAACATCCCATTTATACTTAAAGTGGCAAAAATGAACATTTGTTACCATCACCCCAAGATAGAACCAGCCTCTCTTATAGCATGAAACAATTAACAAATATGCAAACTTTAAGTGAGGAATATTAATCAATGGTTTGAATGTTTTGGTATTCTACCTTACAAATCAATTTAATATCTAATATTTATTCATAATTAACTCAATTAATATCAATCTATGGTTTTAAGTTAAGTTAAACAATTTTGGAAAGTATCTTCAAGTTGATGTGCTACAAAATATAACTACTGTTAAAATAAGTGTCAGAACAATGATTTAATTTAGTTGTATACAAATTTACATTTTAATAATCTTCACTATTATGTAGGAGTAGTGAGCTTATTTAATTAGGTTTAGAAAAGTAAAATTTGATTAGAAATAAAAAATCCAAGTAGAATAAAATGTATGTCTGTATTATACTCAAAGCAGAGTAAACTTGGAAACTATTTCAGAGAAAAAGGCATAGTTGCTTTTATTAAAACAAAATTATTGGGGAAGCCGGGATGGCTCAGTGGGTTAAGCGCTCACTTTGCAGAGCCGGGACTGAGGATGGAATCCCGGGCCCCGCCGGTGCGGAACCATATGCTGAACTGGGGAGTGCCCCCAGTTCAGTTCTCTGTCTCTGTCTCTGTATCTCTCTCTCTCTCTCTCTCTCTCTCTCTCTCTCTCTCTCTCTGTCAAAAACAATTAAACAAACAGCAATGAAATACAGTTTTAAAAAGATTTATTAAATCAATCACATTTACCAGAGATTAACCTTAAGTTTACCAAGTTCTTATACTTTAAGTAAACCCTAAGTATATAAACTTGAATTCTTAAAACATTTATGAGTAAGTTACTATAAAAATACTTAAAAAATATTTAGCACATTTAGAATATTAGAAGCTAAAATTTGTTACTCTCTAGAAGTTTTGGGAATATTCAGTTTGTATATTTACTTTTTATTTCTATAAACAAATCATAGCAGAGCTCCTTTAAGTAACTTATAATCTATTACAGTTATTAATACTTTCTGGAAATAGAAAAATATTTCACAATAATGTAACAAGAAATAAAGGCCTTTCTGAATTGCAGATCATAGATGTGCAGACATATTTTGTAGTATGAAATCCACAGGTAAAAACACACAGGAGATACAGAGCACAACACCTCAGAAATACATACACAAAGAGTTGTTAACCTTTCTGGTGGACATGAAATTCTTAAATTACTTGAACTCAAAATAAACAAATAAAAGATGGTAAATCAACCCAATTCTCAATCAAATCTCACCTACCAGAGAATAAATCACTATAATTTATTAATCTATTTTCAGAAATGATCAACCCATAAAATCAAATTCTCAATCATTGCTGCCCCTAATGGGTAGCAATTTATCCTCTGTGTGCAAACCAAAAACTGAATAAAACACAAAATTAACAGAGAAGAAGCACTAAGAAATAGAAAAGAAAAATTCTGTTGTTGCTCATAATTTAACTCTGGGAGTTTAAGATATGCCTGGGCTTAAGCTATTCATTAAGTATGCAATCATCTGGCACAACATTTTCCCTGTCACTGTGAAACCATTAAACATCTTGGTGGACCGGTTTTAAGAGTATACAGTTAAGACTCTCATGGACATATAAAAGGAACATGTGTCAAATATTTTATTTGACTCATTAATTGATGAAGGACCTAGTAAGATATTACAACTGATGCTTGTGCTATTCTTTTTACTTTATGTTAATGCACCAAAGCTCTTTGATTAATTTACGGTATATAATTTACTACTTTTTTCTTCCAAGCTTCCTGTCTGATTTCCTACTTTTGTCACTTGGCTATATTTAGCTTACTTCAGAAATAAAAAATAAAAAATAAATCTTTACTTTAAAGTGGAATTTTTTATAGTATACTGAGGAATAGCTCATAAGGATTTAAAAAACTGGATTTTAAATTTCTGGAATAACATCAGCTATATAAAAGGGAAAACACCTTTGTTCATTTTCTTTTTCCATTTCACTGTTTTCTTCTGCGCCAGTCTTTCGCTTGCCATACAACATTGCTGAAACACTATGTTGACTTAATATGATCTAGAAATATTTTGCATTGTAATTACTTGGGACTGTATAATGTTTTTTGTTTACTATTCTCAATTAATTTCTCTTGGGGAAGACATGAGGATGACTAACACTTAGAAAAGAACAGAGAAGTATTGTCAACTCCAAGGTCTGAAGTACACAAAATGAAGTAAGAATGTTGTCTGCCTTACCTTGCCTTTTTCCCCTTGCCTTTCTTTTCATTTCTTCCTTTATTCCTCCCTCCTTCTCCTTGCATCATTGTTATTAATTTGTCTTACAGCACCTCTCTGTCTCTTTAGATATTTTAATGTCAGTAGTATGAAAGAAGACAGTGAGGTGTTCAATTTGTATTCCAGTCAACACTTAGTGGGAGCGCAATAAATGTCTGCTGAATAGTTTCAATGAAACAGAGGATCTCAAAATTATAAATGGTGATGGTAGAGTCTGGTCTCTCTCTCTCTCTGAGCCGTAAATTTCTTTGGACTTACAGGCTTGCATTTATTCAGTTATTTTAAACACTGGTATTTATGTTTATATATATTCACATACATATTTTTTTTTTCATATATATATTTTTTATTTATTTATTTTGACAGAGGAGAGAGAGAGAGAGAGATATACAGAGACAGAGAGAACTGAACTAGGGGAGCTCCCAGTTCAGCATATGGTTCCGCACGGGCCAGGGCTGGGATTTGATCCTCGGTCCCCGGTGCTGCAAAGTGAGCGCCCAACCCACTGAGCCATCCCAGCTTCCCCCACATACATATTTTTAATGGTTCTGTGATTTTATCACTTAATATTTAATATAAACCAGGCAGGGGCCAAGCCAGGTTTTATAGATTCTGAAAGCTTATAAAATGTTGTTGGCTCATTAAGAAAATAAATATAAAGTTATGCATATAGAATTAAGTATGTAAGTGAACATTTACTTAGAATGAGGAAAGAAATTACAACAAATACTACAAGGATCGTGAAGTTTAGAAAAAAACTTTATTAATTAAACATATAACACTACACTATATGACTTTATTTTTCTTTTCTTTTGTCTTCATGCACTTTGACTCTTCATAAAATAAGAATTACATAATATCATTCTCTATAGAGTAAGGTGACCAGTATTTTAACATTGGTAAAGTGGGAAACCATTGACTGGGGGGGAGGGGGTTTTTGATTAAAAATTTGGTCTATCTCCCGCCGTTCCCTAGCTTGTCATGCATTCTTTCCAAAAATTGGGACTTTTTTAAAACGCCGTGGGATGCAGGACAAATAGTTAAAAATCGGGACTGTCCCGCCAAAAGCGGGACGTCTGGTCACCTTACTAGAGAGAATATAAAGATAATTTAGTTTCCTTTCCAGCAAAACTGTTTGATTATTATTACATTTCATTTAATAATGCTGACATTAGCAGAACCTCATTCAGCATCACAACTCGTTTATAATTTCACATAATTGTTTTGGACTGTTTTCAAATTAGGAAAAACTTTTATTAACTTTATTTCATGTATAAGCTGCAAGACTTGGAAGAATTTTCTATAAACTAGCTTTTGGCTATATACATTTCAAACCTTGTTTCTTCTTACCTATCCACATACTTCTGCTACTTTATGCAACAGGACAAGTTTACCTTGCTAAAGGACACAATGTCCTGTAAGGTCAGGTCCTGACACTGCAGATCAGCACGGTAGAGTAGGTGTAATCCTAATGCATTCCATCAGTAGGGACAGTCAGCTATAACAAACATGCAGATTATCCTACTGAAACTAAACTCAGTGTCTCCCCAACTCAGCTTATCCTTAGCTGGTTCCAAATGCCCAGGCAGGGCTGCTCCAAAACATGTAACATGAAAGAAAGCTGATGAGAACCACAATGGAAAAATAGCTGTCTTAAGTGATTATGAATAAATGTCTTATTTTTGCATATTTACAAAAACATGAGAGCCTGTGAAAATATTGCAAGGGGTCTCCTAAGACTGAGAATGAGTGATATAAGGAAAAATACGTAGCGCTAAGGTTTATAGCTTCATGGTAAATCTAATTCTGGTTTCAGGCATTATTATTTTTTTTAAGTAGTTTACAGGTATTAGCTCAATTAATAATCATATGAAATGTTATACTATTATACTAGTGATTATTCCCACTTTATATAATAAAGAAAACTGAGGCACACATAGCTTAGGAAACTTGCCAGAGTTCACAAAGTTAATAATTTGCCATGTAGGATACACTCTCTGGCTTTAGAATCTGCAGTTTGTTAACTATTTGTTCATTGTTGGATTTGCTTTGATATTATGCATTTAATACCCATTTTAGTGTCCCTAAAATTTAATATACAGGAATATATGTACTGTTTATCTTAGGGAGTTGTCAGGTGTCATATGGTATTCTGTTATATATACCTTCTAAACCTCATTTTAAGAAGCATAGGCAAAGCCTATCATACTGTTTACCTTTTATTCATTAAACATTAACAAAGCAGGGATGGACTCCTCCAGTTATACACTAGTACACAGTACAGAGAAATATATGTCAATATCTAATACTTCTAATACTATGTAGTATTCACCCATATATTGCTGATGCAAGTCTACAAAACAACATATTGTTTATTTAATCATATCCTGTGACTACTACCCAATATCAATCAGACACAATGCTTAGAGTCTGGTGTAATTTTAGAAAAAAATTAAAAATAGAACAAAAATAAAAAATATATGGTTTACCTAGTAACTTGTCTATTTTCAATTAAAATCTTGACTTTATGATTCTTAAATTCACAGGTACATCTTAGATTTTTGAAATCTTAAGTAAATCTAAGTAAATCTTAAAGTAAATCTAAAGAAAGTCTAATTTAAAGTCTGGGCTTATCTATTTTATTAATTATCATGCAACCATCGGTGCTCTTGGTAATTGCAATCAGCAATGAACCCTGTATAAAAGTCATCACTAATAACGTCATCACTGTTAATGATAAAATAACTACCTTCTGTGTATTAGATAGCATATACTTTATCTGACTTGATCCACGAAAAAATTTTAAAGAACCTTGTGAGGTAGATATCATCATATCTTTTTATAGTCAAGTTCAGGCTAAGAACACTTAATTAATTTACCCAAATCTACCCATCTAGTAAAAATGTCATAGTTAGGATTTAAGTTAGAATTAAAACTCAAGCTGTTTTTGTTAAAGCCTACTGCAACAGAAGAGGGAAATTTGTGGAAAATATCTTTTTAGACCAATGTATTAATACCTTAGTGCTGCCATAACAAATTACCTCAACTTGATGCTTAAAACAACAAAAATGTGTTGTCTCATAATTCTGAAGGCTAGGGGCCTGGAATCGAGGTGTCAGCAAGGCCAGGCTCCCTCTGAAGACTCTAGGAACGAATCCTTCCTTGGCTCTTCTTCGCTTCTGGTGGTTGTGGTACATTCTTGCTGTTCCTTGCCTTATAGCTGCCTCACTCCAATCTCTGCCTTCGTAGTCACATGGCTTTCTTCCCTGTGTGTGTGTCTATGTGACATCAAATTTTTCTTTCATTATAAGGGCACCAGTGATTCGATATAGGGCCCATCCTACTCTGGTATGACTTTATCTTAACTTTACTATATCTGCAAAAATCCTATTTGCAATAAGTTCACAATCACAGGTAACACAGGTTAAGGTGAACATATCTTTTTTGGGGAACATCATTTAACACACTTAGACCGTCTCAAATCTGGAGAATCTAATGATACTCTTCTCTCAGTCTTGACTTAATACATTTATTACTCCTTTCAGACGTAGCTCAGCTACCACCTAGTTTTAATCTTTTCTCATTTTTCAGCTAGAAATAGTCACATTTTCAGAACTCATGGAGTACTTTGTTCTATTTACCTTAAAAACCAACAATTTCTTCATATATATTCTTTCAGTTCTATGCTTATTTCAGTCAAAAATACTGGTACCAATGAAAAATATAAAATTGTAATTAAAATATGTTTATTTATTTATTTTAAAATTGCAATTGACATACAATATTAATTCCAGGAGTGCACCATAGTGAACAGACAATTTATGAAGTGAAAACAATCAGTTCTTATGTGTATTTGTGGATCATAGTGTCTATATCTTAAGGAAATATAATATACATTCAATGATTATTTATTAAATGGATTAAAGTATCTTCACTTGTTTTCTGTTAATTAACTCTCTTGAACCACTGAGTAGAACACTTGCTAGTGGAGGGCCAGGATAGCTAGGAATGTCTATTAACTATTGAATGCCTACTATGAGCCAAGAGTTTTAAATATATCTGCTGTTACATAGGCGTACGTAAGAATACCTACATGTACACCACTTTACTGATAAAGAAATAGGCTAAAATAAAGTAACTAGTTAAATTTTCCCAAACTAAGAGGGCATAGAAGCAAGAATTGAACAAAGGTCTGTCAGTTCTAAAGCTTGTTCTCTTTAATCTGTGTGAAGCTTAATCCAAGGAAATTATTTTTTTCCTAAGTGTTGAAAAGGGCTCAGACCAACCAAAATGTCATTTCTTTCTTCATCTTGCCTACTGTAATACAAAGTAGACTGTAAGCCCCAGGCATCTCAGCCATAGGAGTTATATAAACCATAATTAATACTTAATCATGATAAATATGGGCAATATATTTCTTGAATATTCTTTTATTTATTTAGTGTGTATTAGTCATTCTTCATCCTAGCAATTAGAATCTGGAAAACTGGAAGCCACAATATTATATATTTTGTCAAGTCATTTTTAACCCACACCTGTAGTATACAGTTTAAGATCTAGTTCAGAAATAAAAACCATTTGCATACCAATGTGAAATTTTGTACTGACCAATCTTGAAACAAATACAAGTGCTGAATTATTGAGAGGCTCCAAAATTCAGAAAATGTTGTTCATAGCAATATCTAAAGCTCAGATCTTAAATGTTTTATAGGTTCGTTTCATTTTAATGACTACTACTAAAAAAGAAAACATTGGCAGAGAGAGTTTATTTTACCTCATTTTAGAAGACTATCTATAATATTCAATAATCGGCCTAAGATGAGAAAATATTGGCTTGTTTTAAGGGTAAATGTTTATAACTCATATATATAAACAAATCTGTAATCTATGTCATAACGATTTACTATAAGCCCACATATTACTAGCTTACATTTGTTATGATTTCCAAAATGATTTTGTATTTGATTTCAATTTGATTACTGTGATATATTTTACATTTTTTATTTTATGTAAAATACTTTGAAACCCTGTGGGATATAGTTAATTACAAACAAATATATTTTGAGAAAAATAAAATTATAATCTTCTAATTAGTAAACATCAATACATTTCTATTAACCAGAATTTTGATTAATATTTATCCATTTTTATTTTGGCATTAAAAAAATTAAATCTGCGCTAATAATAGTAGCTACTATGTATTATTTGTGTACTATAAAGAATCCTGCAAAAAGTAGATATTGTACCCATAAAAAACAATCTTTCAAAAAGGAAGTTGACAGTTATTTGGGTTAATAAAAATGTTTGAAGTAGAAATGAAAAACAAAAGTTTAGAGTGTGCTTGCTCTTGTAATCTTTAAGTAAGACATTTTAGCTGGTTTATATGGTCATAAACAATTCTCTTGAATATTATATAATATGTAAGAACAAAAAACAATTAGTGTATAAGTGGAATCAATAACTCATAGGTAAATAAATATTTGTATTCCCCTGGATCAAGTATCATGTAATTTGCACAGAACTGTTATTTATTGTTAAGCATTCTATGAATTTCTTTATGACCAGATTATGACAAAAGCTTAAGGAATAAAATTAATGTTTGGATTAGTGTTTCTAGTTTCTCAGTTTTCTGAGGAAAATCAAACTAAGACATTTTATAATAGGACACAATGAGTCTTTATGAGTTTGAAAACCAGTAACAAGAAGGAATATCTTTCAAAATAACTATTAAATCTTAAAAACATATTTTAACCTGAAGTCACCAGAGAAGTTTAACTATAGACTTATGGAACTTCCTACACTTTACTAATCTATGAATTCTTGTTACTCCAGAATTTCAGTAACCTTAGTTGTAAAGATTTGAAAACCAAATTTAGCCTGTTCTCAAGTGTATAGTTACACATGAATCATCTATTTAACTTAACAACCACTGTTGATGCTCTTGCCATGAGGAATTTGGAAATTGCTTCTTAGGGGTATTTTGTTTAATCTGTTATACTTTTTAATTAAAAATGGTGTAGTCAAGTTAAGCAATGGCTATTTGGTCATTTTCTCTCATTTCAGAAAACTCTGTTATGGATTTTCTCACTGTAGTAGAAGAGCATCTATGAGTACGATGCTTTATTTGAGTTATTGTATTTTTTGAGTTCAAAACTTCTTTATGATTATATATGTTCGTAGTTCAACGCTGTGGTAAAATTCTTCACTTTATCTTTCTGGTTACTTTTTTCATTTATTTTCTAGGACATATTAATTATAGGTACTTTAAAGCTTTTTGATAACATTTGTATCATTGGTATATCTGTTTTGTCTCTTGTTTTTCTGATTTTACTCATGTGGTCCTGACTTCTGGCATGATCAATTATATTTTATTGGTTGCAGGATATTGTAGGGTTTCCAAATAATGTTATCTTTCTCTGGAGAGGGTTTGCCTTTTTCATTAGTTGAAGAGAGTGGTCCCTTAACCCATCAGAGATTTTACTGAGTAGAGGCTGGTTGTAGCCCTGGTAAGACTCTATCTGTTCCTGGTCCACCCTCGTCTCTCCAGGATTTCAAATAAGAGTCCAGTTAGTTTTCTTGGACCTTACCTCTGTTTTATTTACCTGCTGGAAAATTTGATGTGCTTTTCAGAGTCTTTCTATTTAACTTCAAGGACCCTAACCTACACTGAAACAGGCCATCCATCTGAAGTTTCTGGAAGTCTCCACAAAAAATTATTTTGTTTCTCTGTGAAATAGCCCTTCATTGGTATAGATAACCAGATTCTCAACCTTCTGTTTTTGTTTAGAATTTCTTTTTTTTTTCTTTTTTTAAAAATTTTTTTTGATGAGAGAGAGAGAGAGAGAGAGAGAGAGAGAGAGAGAGAGAAAGAGAGAAAGAGAGAGAAACAGAAAGAAATGGGAGGGCCCAGACCAGTCTCCATAGTTGCATGTCATCAGTTTTTTACATAGTTTCATTTCACAGGTGGGCAGGGTACAGAGCTACACAGGGTAAGGATTGGGCAGGGTGCCTCCTGAATGGCAGGCATGCTTCTGCAAGTAAGGGGCCTCCCACATGGGAAGCACACCCCAGTGAGAACCGAACTGGGAGCACACTCCAGTTTAGCATATGGGCCTGCATGGGCCGGGCCTGGGATTTGATTCTCAGGCTCCTGGGCTGCAAATGAGCATTGAACTCACTGAGCCATCCCAGCATCCCCTGCTTAGAATTTCTGCATAATGAGTTACCACAAATAACACAATTTTAAACACTACCCACTTATTAGGTTATATTTCTCTAAGTCAGATGTCTGGGCATGGGACGACTTAGTTATCTGTTCACAGTTTCACCAGGCTGACATCAGGAGTTGGTTGGGTTCTGTATACTTCTGGAGGGTTGACTAAAGGAGGATCAACTTTCATGCTCATTTAGGCCATTGGAAGAATATAGTTCCTTGCAATTGTAGGTTTGAAGTCTAATGTTTTTGCTATATATTGTCCAGGGGTTACTTTTAGCTCCTAGAGACTACCTGCTCTGTCCTGCCACATGGCCTCCTCCATTTTCAAATACAGAAAAGGAGAATGTCATTACCACTTACATCTGGAATCTCTCAACAGAAACACCCCAGTTCTTTTTAATGGCTCACATGATTAGATCAGGCCCATCAAGGAGAGCCTCCCTTTCTGCAATCTAACTGTGCCATATAACATAACCTAATCATAGGAGGGATATCTATCATATTCAAGGTCCTTCCCACATTAAGAATTTGCAAATGTTCCAGGGGAAAAGTGTCTGTAGAAATAAACAGCTTTTCAAGATTCTTCTGTAGCTTTAGCACTTCTGATTGTCATTATCTAAACAGCTGTCTGAGCTTTCTTTCCATTTTTGGGGGCTTTTCTGGTTATTCAAAAAAGTACTGATCTGTTGTAAGGTGCTTCATTCTACTTCAACACAGACATTCCTATTAAGTTTTTTAAATCCCCAAGTTACAAATTTCTAATTAAAATAATAATAGTCAACAGTGATTTAATTCTATATGTACCTAATCTTACAGTTCACTAAGCAAAAAGACATTTCACAAAGAAGTCTCTTGAATACTTGGCTTAGTAATTTGCTCTGTATAAGTTATTATATCAGAATGCTGGTTTTGCTGAATATGGTTGTGTTGGTCTTTAATTCATTTCTTACATAGATGTATAATATTAAAAATGAATATTTATAATCACAAATTTATATGTACAAAATAACTGGAATGTTGAGACTAAGATTTTAAAAAATTCTCAGTTTCAACAAATTAAATTGAAACCTCTATTAATAATAAAAATATTTTAATTCTATTTAGAAAGTAGAACTATTTTAACAAAGATGAGTATACACTGGGATAAACGAATTCTCTGAACAAACTCACTCAATGGTATGATTAATATACTTTTAGGAAATGTGCAAAATTTTGCAGTTATAATATAGTAAGAAAACATTAGTTTTGGTTTTTTTTTTCTTTAATTTCTCTAGATTTTGTGGGAGGAAGCTTTAGTAATTCTATGGGAACCTATACCACTTATTAGCTAAAAAATTGGGTGCTTTGTCTTTATTTTAAAGTTTTAAAGTATTTAGTCTTAACCAGGTCACCACCTTATTTCATCTCAAAATATATATAATTAATTTGAGAGAAAACTGAAAATATGGAATAAGTAAAAATTAAATTTATTTCTTAGCTTAGTTGAATTAGGTGCATTGTATATAAATATTTGATTTTTTGTACTGCATTTAACTATTCATAGAATATATGCCAAATACCCACATGCAATTAGGCAATTTAAAAGATTATTCAATCCTGTTAGCACTGAAACATACTCTAGGAGTAATACTCAGTATGAAAAAGAAATTAAAGATGTTTTGTAAATCTTAAAGGCATTTAAATGAAAATCCCATAAGCTAGTATATGTTAAAATTTCCAATGATCTGAAGCAAGTCTCATTTAAATTTATTGCAAATCATGGTATTAAAATTCTCTTTATTGAGTACAAGTGCACATACTAGTTTATTAAGTATTATAGGCAATGCACTTTTTAAAACAGTATTTTTCAGGTTGGAAAAAAAATAAAACATGTTAAATCTTTGAGCATAAATTATTTCCTCACTTTTGAGAAGTCTAATGGAAGATGATTTGTCAGGCTGCTGAACCAACATATTAAAATGCCATCCAAAATGTGGTAGTCTTTTGCATTTTAAAGATTTTGTGACATACATACTCTTTGCCTAATGAATAAGATACAATTTTTTAAACCTTTATTTAAGTGGCACTAACAGATATTTTGATAATGCATTAGAAATGGAATTGTGCACATAAATATTTCACTGTGCATTGATTATATTCACCATCTATTTTAGAACATAAGAAGCAAATATGCTGTCAAGATATTCTTGAGAATAGATAAAATTGAGTCTATTTTCTTTTTAGAAAACCAAATACTCATTGCATCACCTAAAAATGAGGATTTATGGCTATGTGTTTACAAAGTAGCGTAAAAAGTTATAGAAAAATAACAATTTGTTAACACTAATATAGATAACAGTGGGATGCTCGAGATGGCATGTTAAAAGTAGATCAACTAAAAATCTGTAGGTGCAGTAAAATTCTATGGACAGGAACCCTGTGAATGAAGTACTATTCCAAATAAAAAATCTAATGCTGCAGTCACCTACTGAGTATGATAAATTTTATGAATCCTAGAATTCCACATCTCGTTTCACTCACAGTTATTTTTAAATAGGTATGCAGACACCTAAGTGTAATGATATTTCTGATATTTAAATTCTTGAACTCTTGTCATTTTCTCTTTTCTCTTCTTTTCTACTCTCTTCTACTCTATATCATTTTAAAGTCTGTCTTTCTTTCAAACTAGTGCCTCAAAGTATATCTGAGTGTAAACAAATTAAAAAAAAAAAAAAGAGAAGAAACTCTTTTCAATACCTCCCAATCATTGCAGATTTTTAGTGTACTTTATTTTCTGATCTCTGATTACTCTTATTATGCAGGTGATTTTACTGTTTCATAAAAGGTCCTTTCCTACTCCATCTACTTCTTTCTCTCTGTCTATTATATAAATCTGTATCAAGATATTCTGGCAAAGACATACGTACTTTATATGGATGCTGGGATAGCTCAACAGGATAAGCGCTGGCCTTGCGACCATGAGGTCTGGGGATTGAATCCCACCCTAGCACATGCAAACCCATATGCTGAACTGGGGTGTAACTGGTAACTACTGGGGTGGTGGTGAAGGTTCTTGCCTCTCATGCAGAAGTCCCTCAGTTCACTTCCCGCCCCATGGGGAACGAAATTCCCCACAACTCCACAACTACCCATGGGGAATGAAATTATGTCAAAACGAATGTACAATTACAAAGATTGCTCTGATTCCTCTACCTTTCTGTCTATTTCTCACCTTTTCTCAAACAATAAAATAAATCTTAAAAAACAAACAAACACACACACACTTTGTAAAAGAGTAAATGGCATGCACAAACTAACCAAGGAAAGGTTATAACCTCCGTATTTAATGAGGTACAAAGACTAGGAAATTTATGAGTTAAAATTTTCACTCTTTTAGCACATTTAACCTAGTCAATCTTCACAGATGCCTCCAAGGCAAATCCAATATTTAAATGAGACTTTCAGATGATGCTTTTATTGACAAACTATCACAGACTGACTTGTCTCTTTTCATTCTATTACTGGGGGTGGGGGAGAGTAGAACTTGGTTGGTGCTGTGTAATTCCTTTAGAAAATCTCCAGAAACACTGCCAAGCAGAGCCTTACTGTGTTCATGATGGTCCCACCTCTCTAACTTTAGGCTCGTGAAGGAGACTTGCTGTTTACTTTCTTCACTTCCCAGTGTAACTAAACAGTAGTTTGACAAATAAATTTTATTGACTTTATAACAATATTAATAGTCATTTACCACTGAATAATGTTCTTTCTTGCCATAACCAGAGCAAGCACATAGCCAATTCTATCCGGGCAGAGCTCTGCATGAATAGCCAAGTGAGCACGATGATCATTCTTAGGTCTAGTCCTAACCTGTTAGTTAGTGGAGTCCACTGATTAAGACTGGGGAAGCTGCTTATTTTAGCCCTTTGGGATCTTTCATTCTTTAACAACAAAAACCAACCTATATTTATTTTGGTTTATCAGATTAATCCTTGTTTATCAGATTCATCCTTTTATCTCAGTTGGAATTTCTTTAGTTGGTTCAATATATGATAGCTGTTAATTTGTTTGCATTTTCTTATTCTGCTCTGATTTGTTTCACACAAATAGTGAGACTCTGGAAGATCTTGAAAGAGCCATAGATTCCAATAAAGCTTGTGAATTCCTTACCCCAAATCACTTCCATTTTAACTTACCGCTGAGACTCCACGTCCATTGTGGAACTGTCCACTAGAGTTATACAACCTATTCATGAGACAGAATACATCGTTCCTTGTTTTAATGTACAGCTATGAAATTGACAGACACAGAGATGGCCTCTACTCTTTTACACTCTTGTTCTGGTGTGGTAGGTCAGATAGTGGAAAATCTAAGCTTTACGACCATATATGGTATCTGTAAAAGCTTTAAGTTCCAATGCAAGGCTTGAAAAGTAATTAAAAACAGTGGCTTTTCTCTTCCTGTAATTTTTTACATTTATATTCAGTGTCTGTGGTATATTTCAATTATGGCTCAGTATCATAATCACTTTGCAAAATATGATTTCTTGGCTATTTTCCAAGGTTTTTTTCTTTTAGTTCCAAGTCCCTTGTTAGCACCAACATCCTCTCCACCCCCAGTCAAAGATTTAGTCTTGATCATGAAGTATTGGAGAAAAGCCACTCATTTATTCATGCAAGGGTAAACTTGGAACTCTTCTTCCAAATAATAATAATTTCATTTGTTAAAGAAATTGAATGTGTGGATGTGTATGTCAACAGATGGGCAAGAGTGTATTTTATCTCAATAGTTCTTTAAGGAAATAGTTTTAGTTTTCACAATTTAGTCCACAATGTAAGGCTTCATTTGTTAAGATATGGCTGGCATATCTACTTTTAAATAGATGTTTTTCTCAACTTTGTATCCCATTGAATTGTCACATTCATGATACTTCACTGACTTTGTAATTCAGAAAAACTCGATTGGATCATCATTCTAAATCCTTAGCTGTTCTGATTTTTGTATTAAGATTATTATTTTAAAATCTCAGATGAGCCTTCTAAATATATCTTTTGGTTTCTGGACCTCTGTGTCTAGAGAATTCTAGTGTTGGAATGATAAAGCTCCTTCTAATTAAAACTCAATATATAGCCATAATTTGTTCTCACTATGGGTTTTAGTTACATTCACTATCCAAACATCAACAAAATATTCTTCTGCCTTAAGGCTATTGTGGCCTATGTGGCCTACGTGGCTTCTCCCTCACTTCGTCCTCCCCTTTCTTTCAGGGTCATTATATGTATCTACTTGGCCTTTTGTGGCAAGTTTTTCTTCTCCCATTTCTTATATATCTTCTTTCTCTACACAGTATGAGATTCTGCATCTCAAAAGAGATGGATTATACAGCATGGTTTATGATGAATGGGAACTGGATGTGTGCAGTATGCTAAAATCATTTGCTTATTATTAATTTCAGAATTCATTACATTATTAAGAATTAAAAGAAGGGGGAGACTAACAGTTTCTTTCCAATTATAATAGTATAAGATCATAAATAGCTGTTTCTGTTCTTCAATTATATTTTCTTTCAAATGACTATCTTTGATTTTAGGGAATATTTTGAGAAACTACTTTTTATCTCTATTTTAGAGGCCTATATTCCTTTTTTTTAAAGATTTACTTTACTATTTTTGAAAGAGAGAGAGAGAGAGAGAGAGAGAAATAGAGAAAGAGAAGGGAGAGGGCCTAGAGCAATCTCCATATTTGTATATCATTAGTTGTCCATCATTAGTTGTCGACATAGTTTGATTCCACACGTGGGCATGGGACCATGCAGGGCGGAAACTCGGCAGGTGGCCTCTTGCATTGGAGGTGCACCCTCGTGAGCTGGAGACCTCCCACATAAGAGGCATACCCTGGTCAAAAGCCGAAAGCCGAAAGCCGAACTGGGGTCCTCTCACATGGGAAGCTTACTCTAGCAGGAGCTAAACTGGGCCCATTTCAGCATGGAGTCCACACAAGTGGAGGCCCAGCCAGAAGTGGGATGTGATTGAGACTAGATCCTTGGACCCCAGGGCTGCAATGCAAGTGCTCAAACTGCTGAGCAATCCCAACTTCCCCAAAGGTGTATACTCTGGTACAGGTAAATAACTTGTTTACTTGCTATCAAAATACAAATGTTAGGGGGATTGTTTAATTTATAGCTTTATATATTTGTTCCAGTTACAACGAGAACACCTTGTGAATAAGCTCTGAGACACAACTAAAATGTCTGTATTTTCTTTTAAAAATGAAATAATTGTTAATTCATGAGAACTAGAACAACTCTAAAATAAATATTCATTGAATATGAAATGAAATAAAAAGTAGTGACACTTATAGATCCAAAGACTCTGAAAAATTGTTTAGATTGCTAACCCACACAATACAACACTTATTTTGCACAGTTTCTTCTCACACCCAATATAAATGTCTGCAGCAACTTTCTGGTTCCACATAGTAAAGGTTTGTAAATATCAAGCAACTTGCACATGAAAAGTGCACTAATATTACAAGTTCCTAAAACTAGTATCATTCAATATATAAATATTTTTGAGATTGCAAATTTTTTCTATACTGACCAAGGTAGGTCCTAGCTACCTTTTCATTTTCCTTGCAACAGTCTGATGGAGAAATGGCATTCAGTATTCATGCCTTCCCTTCCTGACCATTGTACCCTGAGGCTATTTCACAAGTCCTTTCTCCCAGGGCAATCAATCCATTCTCAACCAGTAGCACTTCTTCTTGCTCTGCAGATTGAATTGTGAAATGGTGTTTTCTAGTGCCTTTCTTTGATATCTCAACAATTTCAACATATGATTATATTCCACTTTTGTTCTACCTTTGCTAAGCAAACATTTTTAAAATTTTAATTTTAAAATATTTTGTTAAATTTATTGGGCTGACATTGGTTAAATATTATATAGACTTCAAATGTACAATTCTATATTACATCATCTATATATTTCATTGTATGTTTATCACACAGAGACAAATCTCCTGTCAACCTAAACAACACTTTTGCTGTCCTCATTTTTAAAAAAGATTTATTTTAGTGTTTAAGAGAAGATGAATTATACATATATGTGTGTGTGTGTGTATATATATGTTTATGTATGTGTATTTATATATATATATTAATATATATATATATATATATATATATATATATATAGAGAGAGAGAGAGAGAGAGAGAGAGAGAGAGAGATTGAGAGAGAAGGAAAGAGAGAGAGAGAAAGGCATCCCAGAGCAGTCTCCATAGTTGTACATCATTAGTTGTGACATGCTTTCATTCCATATAGGTGGAGGTGGAGCCATACATGGTGGAAACTTAACTGGGGGCCTCCTACACAGGAGGTGAAACCTTTGCTGTCGTTCTGGTGGTTACCAGTTGCCCGGCAGTTCATCATATGGGTTTGCATGGGCTGGGTAGAGATTGATCCCTGGACCTCTCAAGGGAAATGCTCAATCTACTGAGCTCTTTAATCCTCTTCTACTTCTTTCTGGACTTCCTTTGCCCTCTGGCAACCACTATATTCTCATCTGTGTCTATAAGTTTTTGTTGGTCTTTTTCATTTGTTGCTTTTAGTTTTATATCTGACATATGAGTAAAATCATATGGCTCTTGACTGTTTTCATCTCACCTGTTTCGGTTAGCAAGATGTTCTCAAGATCCATTAATGTTTTCCCAATTGGCAGTATTTCATCTTTACTATGGCCAAGTAATATTCCATTGTATATACATATCATATATTCTTTATTCGATCATTTATCACTTTAGTTGTTTTCATGTCTTGGCCCCCATAAATAGTGCTGCAATGAACATAGGAGTACATATCTCTTTACAAATAAATATTTTTAAAAATTTTAAATATTTAAAATATTTAAAAAATATTTAAAAATGTTTGAGTAGATACCCAGAAGAGAAACTGCTGGATCATATGATAGCTCTCAATACGGAGATTTGAGTAATCTCCATATTGTCTTCTATAGTGGCTTTATCAACTTATATTTCCAACATCAATGCCTAAGGGTTCCTCTTCCTCCACAGCCTCTGTAAGACTTGTTACTATTTATTGTGTTGATAATAGCCATCTAACAGTTGTGAAGTTGTATCTTTTGTAGTTTTGGTTTACATTTTTTTAATAGCTAGTTAAGTTGAGCATATATATAGGCTGTTTGCATGTCTTCTAGAAACATGTGTCTGTTCCGGTCCTCTGCCCATTTTTTAATTGAATTGTCTTGTTGTTGTTGAGTTGTAAGAGTCCTTTATGTATTTTGGATATTAGCCCTTTATCAGACAAATACTTTCATAAATGAGTCAAATTGTCATAGTAAAATTAGAGATAACTGCCTAAGTGGCTAGGAAACAAACACTTTCTATTGAGCAATACTTTCCATGAAATCTGTCATTTTCCTCACTATAACTTTATTAGGTGGGTACTATTTAACCCCTATTTCAAAATGGTAGAAAATGACCTTAAAAGGGTGATCTTTCTGGTCAAATGTAACATAATAAGTGAAGGAGATTGAAAAACTTCAGTGTTATTATAATCCAGCTTCATATCACAAGCTGAACTCACATATTAACTTAATTCATGAACTTGCCAAGGTTAAGTTTCTTAACATTCCAATCTTCCAGTCTCTGATTCGTTAAGTACAGATAAAAATATCTTCCCTTCTCAATCACTTGGGATGAAACTCACACTAAAATGATAATATATAAACATCCACCAAATCTAAAATATTTGCACATATGATCATTTAAGTACCTCTGCCTCATTCTCTACTTTTTTCCCACTTTCCCCTTAATCTACAGAATATATAATTTCTGCTATGTCTCAGAGAGCACAGACAGAAATGGAGATAAATGATAGATAGATATAGATAGATAGATGATAGATGATAGAGAAATAGTTTCTTACACATATTAGTGAAAAAAAAGTCTTCAGCACATAATGCAATACATAGACAATGTAATGTAGAATTGTGCACCTGAAACCTATGTCATTTTTACCAACCAATGTCACCTCAATATACTTACCAATTAAAAAAAGTTAAAAATATATAATTACTTTTTATATATAAATTAATGTTCTCCAACTATAATGCAATAAAATTAGAAATAAATGTCACAAAGAAAACAAGAAAAAAAGTTTTAATATTTTGAATTAGAAATTACAGCAAAATAAATTTGAAAATTTTAAGGCCCTTACAAATATCAAGAAATCTCCCTTTGAAATTTTATGAAATCATGCTATTACTTTTAAACTAAAAATTATTATTATTTTTTAAAGATTTATTTTATTGTTTGAGAGAAAGTGAGAGAAAGAGAAGGGAGGAGGGTCAGAGCAGTCTCTATAGTTACACATCATTAGTTGTGATATGATTTTATTTTGCACAGGTGGGCGTGGGGATGCAGGGCAGGAACTGAATTGGGGGCCTCCCACATGGGCAACGAGAACCTTCACCACTGAGCCATCCCAGTGGTTACCAGTTGTGCTGCAGTTCAGCATATGGATTTGCATGGGCTGGAGCCCAGAATCGAACCTTGGACCTCACACTTGGGAGTCAGGTTCTCAATTGCTGAGCTATTCTGGCTTTCCTTAAAAATTATTGTATACCAAATACCATACACAGGTATTTTCATTTGAAAATTTGGAAATAAATTGAATTATTTTACTGAATAATTAATTGCTTGTCTTACCTTGAGTTTAGAACTAGAGACATAATAATAATGAGTTTACATGCTCAACATATTTACCTTCTAATAGAGGAAATACACACACACAATTTCATAATTAAAAATTACTAAAATGAATACTATAACTGAGTGCTTTGTTTAACAATCAAATAGATACACTCAGTTTGAAGTGCATAGTTTGGCACTAGGAGGGTATATGGAGAAAGGGAAGGTGAAGGAAGGGCTAAGTGCTGGGAGGAAGAATGGAGAATATTTTAGAAAAAGATATGACCTTTGTCTTTCTAAAAGCAACATGACAAAAAATTGGATGAATGAATCAGTGATTGCATGTATTGTGCTAATTAAATAACCAGAAATTTTATTGTTTAAAATCTCTCATGATTGGGACTATAAATCAATGAAAAGTGAGACAATTTACATAATTCAGGAGTTCATAAGTATTAAGGGAGCCATCTTATGAATCAGATGATGATTTCCTTGTCTTTAAAGGAATATTTGAATAAAAACCTTTAGGTTCATGTTCTTGAAACCTTGCTGTTGACTTTAAACCTGGCTACTACTTCTTCTGGCCTATGCTGTCTCTTGGTTTCTCTGGGTCTGGGTTTGCTCTAGGGTGTGGATATAGGGACTGGACATATGGTGACTTCAACCCCCAATCGATTACGCCTCTTTAAAGAATTAACAAATGGTCAGTTTGACTTTGAACTTCTTGAATATAGGAATTACCTTAGACAGAGAAGATGAACCATGCTTAACCACTCATTCATTGGTTAATCAATTTATTAAGTATTCATTAATTTGAAATAAAACAAGCTCTTTTGGAGAGTAACACTAGTGCTCAAATTTCAGTTATAATTCATGTCAGGTCACACCTTTATCATAATGGGCATTTTCACATTAAAAATGAGCAGCTTTTTACAGTCATATTGAAAACATTGGTAGATAAAATTACCTTTATTACTCTTTCCCTATTGTTTATGTCTTTTTAATAGAATTCATCATTATTTGAAGCTCATATGTGTGTTCTCTCAAATACCACAAGGAGAGCATGTGATCCAGCCCTGGCCAATCACAGTATATTATTTTCTACATAAACATTGGTTGGATCTGGAAAAGACAAATAAGTCTTGTGGCTGAGACAATCAAAGTCCCTCTGGGAGACATTTTTTTTGTGCTGTTGGTAAACAGGGTCTTTTGCTTTTTGGTGCATAACAGGTAATATGTAAGCTTAAAGCTGTTTTTTTGTTACATGTAGAGAGTCCGCCTGAGAATAAAGCCAACAGAGGGAGGAGCAGAGACAAGAGATTAGATAGATTGATTAGATGATAGATAGATGATGATAGATAGATAGATAGATAGATAGATAGATAGATAGATAGATAGATAGATAGCCTCCTGGATCTCAGGCAGGTATATCCTGCTATTCCTGTTTTCATTTTGCTCAACTTAGTTTAAGATGGATTTTAATTATTGCAAGATTTTATTTTTCGTGGTAATTATAAGGAAGCGCTACTCTTCCATTTAGAATCTTACAAAATAAAAAAAAATTAATTTTGGTTTCTATGACTGCCTTTTTTATCAAGATAGCTTCCAACTATATTTAAAAAACCATAATAATGCTAATCAGAGCATGAGTTACATTTGGCATCTAATTCTTTAAGGGTTTCCACATGTTTTTGAATTTCACTAAATTCTAATCAACCATTATGGTTATAACAATACTGGGATTAGCAGTTAATAAGTGAAACAGTCAAATACAGGAAAGAGTGTTGGTGCTTTAAATATAAATATAGTTACACAAATGTTGAATAAATAACATTTAAAAACTTTCTTGGGAATAAGTAAATGTAGAAAAAGTCTGAGAATCAAGGAGAAGTTTTATATATTCCTTTAGGTCTTTGTGAACCACACATATTTTATTTTTGTTTTGGATTATGGACCTAAGAGACAGAAGGAAGATGGAATTCAACAAAGACCTAGGAAACAATTAAAGAAGCAGAGAAGCTTAAGATCAATGCTATGCAGATTAAAGTTGTCTCATAGCTGTTTGAGATCAGAACCATCGTAAAGACAATGGGTAGAGTACTTGGGACCTTGGATCATGCAAAACTGAAGAATAATATGAAGAAAGTAATTTAGTCCAGCAGCTGCACAGAAAACTGATATATAAATATATGGCTAGAAAGAGGAAAGAGGTGAAATCTACTACATAAAGGACAATTTGGCTACACTTCTTTTCTAGGTTGTTGTTATCCCAGTCCCGGGAGCTTAAAATCTTTGTAAAATCTCCTATAACTGCCAGATAAATTAAGGGAGTCAAGCACAAGGATTGGGACAAATAAATTATATATGAACCTTAGTCTGGGAACAGTGAGGGCAGCACCTCTTATATTGATAAACAAGGCAAAGATGTAAATGGAATAGTCTTGCTGTCTGGTTTTGTATTACTAAGGCAGAAAATTCACTTAGCATAGTTTAACACAGGGATTAACAAACTTTTTCTTTAAAAAACCATCTTGTAAATATTTGATTATTTGTAAGTCATACTATCTGTGTCCCAACTATTCAAATTTGACTTTGTTGTGTGAAAACACAACAAAACCCCTTAGATCTGCTTCCTGGAGACAAATGCCTGACAAATTATCTGTGAGCAAGCCTTTGTCTTGTGCAAAACTCAATCTGAGAATTATAAATCACTTATATTTTTATATTCTTTTTTACTTATTGGCTTATTTACTCACAGTTTCCTAATATGAGTAATAAGATTTTGAGCAAATACCTATGTTATAAATTGTCAATGGGTTACTTAAGAAAAGTAGAGATCTCTAGGTAGAGGTCAGTTGATGAATTTATATTGTTAGATGTACAGAAATTACTACATTTAATGAGATACAATCAAAGGAAATAGTACAAAAGAGACCACGTTTAGAAAAAGACCACAGAATAGGCTGAAAGAGAACATAATTATGAAACAAATAATAGATGAGAAGCTTGAATCCATTTAGGGACGGATAAAAACTATGGGTTCAACTACTTGTTATTAGATAATTTTTACAATAACTTATTCCAGGAAAGTTGAAGTGGATATGCACTTGGTGCTAAATGAGTTTAGAAATAAAACAAAGCTGTGAAAGCCTTCTTTTATCCTCTGTCATATTAGAAAACCAAGTAGGTCTTTGTTCTTGTAATAGTCTATTTGCTTAAATACATAGACAAGTGGCAAGGGAATCATTTAAATGTTTGCAGGCAGTCAGCTATATTAAAGAATCACAAGAAAACAGGCTTAACTATGCAGTCAAATTGCTAGCATTATTCTAATTAATAACCTCTAAATTATGTAGCTATTCACAGATTGTTTACCTTTGGGAGATATGAAAATTGAGGTTAGATGCTGAAATTAGAAGTAAAATAGAATAAAATCATCACTATATGTGAAATTTTTGGTCATTCACATAGAGGTAAAAGGAGACTGAAATCTTTTGAGATTTAAAAGATTCTGTGATACAAATAGTATATGACAACCAAAATGCTTTTATTTCACAGCTATCTCACTGTTCTATCTTCATAGTGGTTTATCCTTCACTGGTCTGCCATGGAGTTACCCTGTTTGCATTTAGCCTGAAATTTCTCTCCTTAAATATTGCTTATAGATGGTGTACAGGATTTACAAAATATCACTGTTTCATTCTATTTTAAAGATTTATTTTATTTTTTGAGAGAGAGAGAGAGAGAGAGAGAGAGAGAGAGAGAGAGAGAGAGAGAGAGAGAAAGAGAGAAATGGGGAGGGCCCAGAGTAGTCTCCATACTTGTGCATAATTAGTTGTGACATAGTTTCATTCCACACAGGTGGATGTGGGGCCACATGGGGCAGGAGCTGAACCGGGGCCTCCCACATGGCAGGCTAGAACCTTCATGGCTATTCTGATGCTTACCAGTAGCACTGCAGTTCAGGATATGGGTTTGCATGGGACAGGACTGGGTTTCAATTCCTGGACCTCATGGTTGCAAGACAAGTGCTCAACCTGCTGCACGACAAGTGCTCAACCTGCTGCACAATCCCAGCATCCCCTCTAGTTCTTTTTTAAATGTGTAAAATTCTGAGTATTTAAGGTAGCAAGCTTCAATTCTTATCCTCTAGAAATGTATAGTTTCTATCTTTACTTTCTCTGTTTCAATTTCAAGAGAAGATATGTTTCAAATTTTACTGCAATATAGGTTATCATAACACAGATGGGAATTTTAACTTGTAAATAAAAAATAATTTTTGCCTTAGTCAATGTGGGTTTATATAACAAAAATACCATAATTAGATGGTTTATGGACAACAAACATTTGTCTCTCACCATTCTAGAGGCTGGAAAATTGAAGATCATGGTGCTGAACGATTTGGTGTCTATGAGAGCCAATTTCCCGGTGCTCAACCTTCTTCTAACTATACACTAACATGAAAAAAGGGAGGGAACTTTCTCAGTTTTTTTTATAAGGTCACTAATTCCATTTATGAAGGCTCTTCCTTCATAACCTAATTACCTCCCAAAGACTCCACATCCTAATATAATTACTTGGGATTAGCATTTCAACATATACATTTTGGAGGTGGGGTACTCAAAAAGTCAGCATGTAGTAATTCCTAAAGGCTGAAAATATGCCAGGTCCTTTTCTTCCTCCTCACCTCTGGGTAACCTGTCTTATCAGAGGGCCTGCCATGAGGTGAGAAATTAATACATTATTTATTATAAATTATATGTATAAATACATTTATAAAAATATTTTATATAAACACAGTAGGCTATTCATTAATGGAATTCAAACAACTGGCTAAAAAAAAATCAAAGAAATAATACTATATTTATCCAGCATGAGTACTGGTTAACTGAGTCTACTATATATAATACATATTTATAAATATAAGTATATACTATAAAGAAATATTTTATATAAACATAAATTATATAAGTTGACAAATATACTTTTCATAAATTTTAAAGTAGTTGAAGGTTTTAAAAGCAATTATATTATAATGTGATACAACTTTAATATGTGCCTTTTCTAGATGAGAAATTTAATCTAGGCTTCTTAAAATCTACGTAATATAAAATTCAGAACTTCACCTGCTTTTATGATTGTCCTTTCTGTGTTCTTTCTGACTTTTCATGTCAGATAAAAAATGTTTAGAGTAATTTGACAGAGAATTATAAATTTTGATGAAGAAAGTGTGAGAATGGAAAAAGGAAAAGGACTGAAACAATTGAGTTTCTTAAAAAGATATGCCATCTAACTGCCAAAAAAGATACCTTCACTGTCATGAAACATGTTGGAGGCATTTATGTAGCCTATAACTCATGCTATCTCTCTCACAGAGGAGAATTCTGGGTGGCTATCTATGTTGTACATGATCGGAGGTCTTTGTTCACATTTGTTTGGGTGCATTGGACTCTCTTTCCTGGGAATTTGAAATTAACATTCAAGAATGGCTAGTGAATCTCTACTAAGAGCTGAAAATAAGATCTGTATTAATTAGGAACTATGAAGAAAATTCATCAGCTATGTGGCCTGGCAAGGAGAGAGAGAGGTCTATAGAAAGAGAATAAAGCAGATGAACAAAGAGAAGCAGAGAGGAGGGATGGAGCAACATAGAGCTGCCTAAGTTCTTGGAGGCTTTCTGAGTTTCGATTTTAGGGCCTTTCTGAAGCCAAGCTATGGCCCTTTTCTGGGTTCTGTGAGCTTCCACTTTGTTCTTACCTTAGTTAACTTTAATTGGCTTTTATTAATTGCAAATTTAGTTCTTTTTATGAAGTTGCAACTTATATTGTCTTGTATTATAAATGATCTCCTTCACCCGTTTGACCAAATAGTACCTTTCAATTGAAACCCACCTTACCATCCCATTCAAAATTTTATTTTTACTTTATAAATTGAATTTTGAGCCCCTCAAAATTTATATG
Source organism: Craseonycteris thonglongyai (assembly GCA_004027555.1). Lineage (NCBI taxonomy): Eukaryota > Metazoa > Chordata > Mammalia > Chiroptera > Craseonycteridae > Craseonycteris > Craseonycteris thonglongyai. The sequence continues at coordinate 16,689 of PVKE010006548.1, read as the reverse complement.
TTGAAGTTCTGACCACTTGTATCTTGGGATGTGACTGTATTTGGAGATAGGCCTCTCAAGAAGGTAAGTAAGTTAAAATGAGATTATTAGAGTAAGAACTAATCTAGTATGACTGGTGTCCTAATAAGATGAGGCTATTTGAACACAGATACAAGCACAGAAGGAAGATGATGTGAAGACACAGGGAGTTAGTTGACGGTCGTTTACAAGCCAAGAAGAGAGACCAAGAATATTAATAGATCCTTCCCTCACAGCCCTCAGCAGAAACCAATGCTGCCAATACTTTCATCTTGGATTTCCGGTCTACAGAACCATGAGAAAATAAATTTCTATTGTTTAAGACTCTCAGTATGTGATATTTTTTTAAGGCAGTCCTAGAAAACCAATATGCTACCCCCTAAAACCTGATTTCTCTGACCTTTTAGTATTGCATTATTAAATATATTTCTTATTTATTTTCCTTCTTCCACCATAAGAACATAAATTTCATAAAAGCAGTGAATTTTGCCAGTTTTATGTGTTGATGTTTTTACCAGTGCTTTGAACTATGTTAAACACATACATACAAACAGGTATGCATACATAAGAATATTTATTAATGAATGATCTTTTAGGGTAGATATTATGTACAACATGAAAAATAGAGATTACAGTGTAACTCTGGGTAAATCAAATACATTTATAAGGACCTTAATGTCTTATGTGCAGTATTGAAATGTCTGGATTCTCTTTAAATATAGAGACTCCCATCATTCTGTGAAGGGATAAATAAATATTCAGGCTTAAATGTTTTACTACTGGAAAGTCATAGCCTTTCTACTTACAAGTCCTTCAATGAAGTTTTTTTAATTCATTGATTTTTTTTTTGTTATAGTTTTCTGTATAGAACCTATGGACTGTTCCTGTTTCACTTAGTTTTTAGAAATTTAGCAGTGAGTCCACTACACAGTGGATGTGAAAGTAAATAAATATGCTCATATTTAAGTTATCAACTTTATTTGTAAAGCTAATAGTAGGTTGAAAATTTTTACTAATTTTGGTAGATAAATTTTAAGGCTACTTGTGAAAAAAAAAAGATTATTATAGGAAATCAGGTTTTATAAAATTGTATAACTCCCTAAGTCAACCTAATTGAAGTTTCTTTCTTCCTTTTATTCTACAAATTGACTAGTTAGCAGACTTCCCTTTAAGCTTATCTAACCTCTGTTTTGAAGGAGTTACAACTTGCATTGAAAGGTTAGTTCAAAATTTATTATTCATTATATCCTTGACCTCAGTGGTTAAAACTATTAACTGAAGCAATGCTAATTGTGTTGGTTTTTGATTTAGACACTTGTCCACTAGGAATTGGACTGAGACCAATTCATTTCATTCTGGCCACTGAAAAGACATTGAGCTGGAATAATTTTTGGTCACTGTTCAAGAGTTTACATTAATATAAAGGGCACATAGGGTAAAGTACAATCATAAATTTTTAGGTGGATATTTATGTATTAAGCTGTGTAAAGTAATGAAAAAAATTATAAATATATTTTAATACTTTACAACTCAGTATGAAGCATTGTAATGTATTTTGTTCTGATATATTAACTTTTTTATTATGAAAAATGACTGCATATTTTTTTAAAATAAGAAAGAAATTATTTTCTTGATCCAACAAATATTTGATTTCTAATATTCTTAACATTTTATAGAGTACATAGAATCCCAAAGTGAGTGAGGCATGATTATGGCCTTCAGGAGGTTCATGCTTTAGTAAATAAAGATAATGAGATAAGTACATGGTAATAAGTGGCAGATTTAAGATAATTGATAACTTTTATGGAGTTCCCACCATGTGCTAGGCACTCTACTAAAATACATCTGTATCTATATATCTTACCAACAGAACCTTTAGATAATGCAATTAAGTCACACAAAGTTAAAGCAAAATCCCAAGGGCAAGAAGTTAATAAGTGTTTAAGCTTATGACACTGTTTCCCAAATCATAACTTCAATCTCTTCATTTTATCTTTAGGGTAAATTCTTTAAGAGTAATGTATAAACAAAACAAAACAAACCCCCCACAAATTTGTTTAATGTTTCACGTATGGCAGAAATCACATCTGTGTTGGGAAAGCCCAGAAAATTCTTAGGAAAGTTGCGTTGGGAATAGTCTCAAAACATGGATGTGTAGAATGCTGGAATGGGACAGTATCTTCAGGTAAAGACTATCTCAATCTAGGAAGTTTGTCTCCAGATCACCTTGTGTGAAGAGCTAGATAGCTTTTCTCATCCTCTTTTCTATATAGGTATAACCACCTGACAGAGTTCTAATTAAAAGGATGTATATTTCTATACATTATAATGTATAATATACAATGTATATGCAGTAGAAATGCTATAAAGTCACAGACTTCTAGGTCAATAGTATAAAACCTTCCATTTATGACTTTTCCCCTGCTGTTTCCCTTGTAGATGAACCATAGATTTTAGAATCCAAGTGATAGAGATAAAAAATCACATTCACAATATGAAAGAATCTTACATCCCTGAATCACAGCTTGAAGAAGAGCCCACCCACTGGTTAGAAAAACCCACTTGAGACATATTGAATGAAAACTAAGTGTTCACTGTGGTATGCTACTAAATTTTTGACATTTGTGGACTCTAGCAGTTAGCTTACTTTCATTAATATAGGGAATATAAGAAGCAGAGAATCATCAAGGAGAACAGGTCAAATTTGCTTCTGACCAGTGGATGGGAAGTGTCATGTTAGGTCTTAAAGATGATATGAAAAGTTAAAATTGCACGTGGTGAAACTACTCTGAAATTCCCTATACAATTTGATACATATGTATGACATGGTACAAAATAAAATATAGTATACATTTTTTTACCATATATGGTAATAGAAGTTGTGTGTCTATTCTCACTCTTGTGTTGTTAATGTTTTTCTAGTGGCAATTAAATATTCAGTTTTTTCCTTTAGGATACTGATTATGTCATTACCACTTAAATTTGTCTGGCCACCTGCACCATATGTTCTACTTCTTTTTAATGGAAAATAAACATAATTTTTCTGAAGTGTTTGGCAAGATGAGATGGCTATTTCAGCCTAGGTTTCTACCATTGCCTGAGACATATCAATACTTACGTGATGTGATTTCATAGAGTAGAGAGGCAGTTTATTATCTTAGAAGGAATGTAAGTTTTATTGACAGAAGGCTTGAGTTTGAATCCAACTCTAATATTTTTTTAGTCAAACTGTGGAACTTGGGCCATTTACTTAAAATTTCCAAACTTCTGTTTTTCAACTAGTAAATTGAAGATAAAAATACACACATCGGGGAAGCCGGGATGGCTCAGTGGGTTAAGCGCTCACTTTGTAGCCCCGGGGACCGAGGATTGAATCCCGGCCTCGGTCCGTGCAGTCCCATATGCTGAACTGGGGTGTGCCCCCAGTTCAGTTCTTGCCAGTACCTATGTGGGAGGCTCCTGGCCGGGTTCCTGCCCTGCGCAGCCCCACGCCCACCTGTGGAGTAAAACTAATGTTAACTATGGAGACTGCTCTGGGCCCTCCCCCTTCTCTCTGTCTCTCTCTGTCTCTGTTTCTCTCTGTCAAAAATCAATAAAATAAATCTTTAAAACAATTGTTTTACACAACTTTATAATAATGTTTTCCAGGTTTCTGTGTTTTATAAATATTGGCTTTGGTCTCTACATGTCACACATTTCAGTATTTATAGAATTCTTGGCTCAGGGATAGGAATTATTTTGTTTTATTTTCTTCTCTCTTTCTCTTTGCATATGTTCCATTTACCATTATAACTATTTTTAACAGATTTTTAACTCTATTCACTCTACCTTTGTTAAGACCAATTACTTATACTAACAAGATCCTTTTAGTTTAATATGTAAATTAGTAAAAGTTTAAAACTGCACTGAGGGCAGACAAACCTAGTAACTACTTAAAGAAGGTGCTAAATATCTTCATTTGACAAGAGAGATTAGATGACTTGTCTGATGTTCCACATTATTTAGTGTCAAAGCTAGAACTAAACCATACTCATAAACTAACAATTATTGGCCATTTGCAAGTTGTCTAGCACTTTTCAGAAATTTACTGATTTCATGTTCATAAAAACTCTGAGTTAAGTACTATTATCACTATTATTATCCTCATACATGAGGAAAAGTAGGAACAAAGGTTTGAGTAGCTTGTCAGGGGTACATAACTACTAAAAAATTGGTCTGGTGTTTGAACTCAGATATTTGCACGTCTAAACCATTCTAATATGCTGATTTTCATTAAGGTATACACCTATACAATGTTTGGTGTTGTAACTAAAACATGATATTAATAAATAAAAATCACCATCATTGGACTATTTGGTAATCTGAGGTCAACATAAGTTAATCATTCTGCTATCATACAACAGTAGAACAAAGTTTAGATAGGAAGGCATAGTAGCCATGTCATTGAAACCTTAAATGCCATATTTTACATCCATATACTTAAATATCAAACATTATAATAGTTTAATTTTTATAAACCAGAAGTTAAAAGATGAAAACAAATATGTAGCACACACAAAAAGATCTTCAACTGTAGGACTGAACCTAAAAGTAAAAAATAAAAAATAAAATAAATTTCCAATTGTACATTTATTGGAAAATATTTTTTCTATGCTATACGATACATTTCAGCTTCTGGAAAAAAATATAAAATGGCAAAAATCGATTATTTAAATAGTTAAATTTAAAATTCAGATACGATAAATTTTTTTCCTTTATATTGAATATTTTGAGAATCTATAAATATATACCGTAACATGTATCAGTCTAGTGAGATTATTTTAGAAAGCTATCTGCATTATGTGTTGCTAGGCAGAAAAAATTTTTCTATAACATTACAGGCATCTTTTCTATCTTTGGTTGAAATCTAAACTGTATCAGAAAATATACTACCACTAGTTTCATATTTATTCTTTCTAAGTGGTTTTCACATAAAAGGAACTCTTTTAAAAAGTTAAAGTGTGTCATTTTCCAGCTGATACAGTGATCTCAACTTGGGCTTAGAAATGAGGCTGTGCCCTTCTTCTCATATAGCATGAGAAACATGAATTTTGCAGCTGGAATTCAGCTGACAAATTTGCGATCCAGTAGTCATCATAATCCTGTAAAAAGACAGCAAGAGGTGTGGTCACAGAACTAATTATATTGATTATGAATGTGCTATTTTTAAAAAAGAAAACATGGTAACATCTTTGTATATAATATATAATCCATTTATTCATGACTAATAATTAATACTTTCATTTATTTAGACATGCATATATAATAATTCTGTATTTTAGATAATGTATCCAAATTAAATCCACTTCTATATTTACATATACTTTCATCTTACAATCTTGCACAAACATTTGTTACTTAAAACCCTAATTTTCAACAGTTTTGCACCTATTAGAATGATTAGTTTGGGGCCAAGGAGAATATTTTAAGGAAGACTGGGTAACTTTTTGCTTCAATCAAATTCAATTAAAATATTTACTCTTTATTATGACCAAAGTACTAGAATTAGAAGTGACTACAGAATAGCCATATAGGTTGTGCTTATTGTTTGCAATGTGGTGGGAAGGTGAGATTGGAAGACTTGTTTTTGCTGTTTTTACATAACAGTTATGTTTTTTTTTACTTGGATTATAAATTGAGAGAATGCTGTGAGAAGCAAGGGGCTATAAATCCAGCTATTTATGGCCACCACCACAAATTAGATGATGTAAAAATAATTAAGACACTTTTTTTCTCCACTGTTCTTTAATTTGTTGATGGACAGAGATAAATGCATCTAACTCTAAGACTATGAATTCATAATGGAAGTATAAATTGTCTAAATTAATACAGAGTGAACAATTAATTTTGAATTGAGTTTTGAAGGATAAATGAAATTTTGAAAGATGAAGAAGAGGAGAAGGCTCTTCTAAATAGAGGCAATAGCATGACCAGAAACATAGAGGCATGGCAACACATGCTTGGACAATAGTGAATAAGCTTTTATAAGTAAAGATGGATACAAAGTTGGTTGAGAAGCAAGAGATGGTTGGAAACAAAGCAAGAACTAGACAGATTTAACTTTAAAAACCTTCAGTGCCAATGTGTTATGGATATTTATTTTTGGTCTCCCCTTCACAACTCTCTTCATTTACCAAAATCACCTCATTTAGGGAGGATTCAGACATTATCTTGCAAGATTCAGCCAAGGTGTTGTCCTGAAGACAGGCTTTTCATTGGCATGTACAGGGTTTGAGTAACTCAGGCCTGCTGAGTTAACCCTTTGCTGCCCAAAGTTAAAGCCAAAACAATAGAGAATACCAGTGTCCAAACTGCAAACCAAAAGAGAGGTGAAGTTTGAAGGAGAATATTAAAGTACCATAAGTAATCAAGAACTTGGAACCAGGAGTCTATAGTGAGAGTAGGCAAGCTAGATAGTGGGCTTGGTGAGGAATGTGTGTCCTGCATCACTGCTTAGCTGTCATCTGTGATTTGCTTTTATGAGCTTACAGTGACTTGCTGCAAAGTCAGCTCACTAGGGCCAAAAACCAAAAATAAGTCAGGGATAAAATTGAAATAAACAGTGAAGAATAATTAAATGTCTAAAATTTTGCTCCATCATATTTTTCTCTAGTTCTTGTTTATATTCTCTTCCCAGGATTCCAAGTTTCCCAAAGGAAAACAGATTGTCCAGGGTTAGGTAAACACTTTTTTCTTGAAGGCAAGGCCGTCAGACCTGGGTGATGGGGTCAGAAGGTGCTGTATACACAATACATTGATTCTTACCTTTAGCTGATTCTTCTCTAGTACTTAACAAATGAGGTAGAAATTGAAGATGTATATTTTATACTTTAAAGTGAAGGAAATTATATCCTTTACAAGGACACATTTTTTTAGTGTGTGGATAGAGAAACACTATTTATACAAAGTAAGTCAAAATGAACTATTTTTCTATGGAACTAAAGAGAATGCAGGGTGGAGTGGCAGACACTAAATATTGATGCTTTTGCATGGATTGATCCTTCTTTTCTCTCCACCAGATCACATTAAATTCTCCTTTGTTGTATTCCCATTCTACTTCAGTGTTACCTTTCTGATCTGTAAGCTTTGAGCCAGAACCCTTACTCTTGACCTCTTCTTGATTGCCCACTCAATTTACTAGTCCTTAATTGCTTCACAGATGCAATATTGATTGCTCAATAGCATATTTTCAAGACCACAAAATTCATCAACTGAGCAGGCAGAGATTCTGTTCCACGTGAATGAATGTTCCAATAGGCTGGATAGGTATAGTCCTCAAGGATTGGAAGTAGGGAATTTAACTGTGTATACCTACTTTGCAGTGACTGTCTTTTTTTAAAAGTGTTTTTTTCTAAGTATGACTAATAAAATACTTTATACATATTAGAGACTCAAATGTTTATTGTTGTTAAGCAAGGCTAGGGTCTTCTTAAGTAGCTTATGGAATAGAATACCCAATAGAGAAAGACAAATGAATATCCTGATTGTCCTCAGTGGAGAAATGAACCAGATGTAGTATGAGTATGTACCATACAAAAATAAAATAAAAGATATTATTTTGAGATTTAGTTGGGAAATAGCTATTTTCCAAGGCCTTACAGATTGTGGGCCAGATTTTAGCCTTTGTAATTCTGTGTGACAGCTCTCTAATCTGCAATGATCCAAACACAGTATTTCATAACAAGGTTTTGCTATTATAATATTTATGAGAGCAACTTTCTTTGTTAATACTTTGCATCCTACCAAGGTAGTGAAGTATGTGTGAATCAGTATATTCTCACCAATTTGTAAATACTATGATGACTTACTGATGGATTGTAAAGTTTTATATTATATTAGGGAAGGGAAACTGTAATTAAGTAGGAAACATAAATTAAAGTTTTGATTCATTTTCTTCAATCCATGATTTTTAAAAAATATTTATTTTTATTATTATTATTTTTTATTGTTTTTGTTTTTGACAGAGACAGACAGACAGAGAGGGGAGGGCCTAGAGCAGTCTCCATAGTTGACAGCATTAGTTTTTCATATAGTTTTACTCCCCAGGTGGGCATAGGGCTGCACAGGGCAGGAACTGGACCGGGATCCTCCCGGGCCCCAGCAAGAACTGAATTGGGGGCACACCCCAGTTCAGCATATGGGTCCACATGGGCAGGGGCCAGAATTCGATCCTTCGGGCTCCAGGGATGCAAAGCGAGCGCTTAACCTGCTGAGCCATCCCAGCTTCCCCTATCCCTGATTTTTTTAACATTTACAATTGATAAGGATCTTTATTGCCATCAAACACTTTGGAAATTTTCTCTTTAACCTTTCTTATAGTTAGAGATTCAAAGTAGTCATTCAAACCACCCAATAGCTAATAAAATACCATAAATTCAAATGACAACACGAAACCTTCTTTATCACTTTTTAGATGTGACAGATGCAACAAGTTGCAACAATTTTTAGTTTGTCTATTTCATCACTTCACTATATGAAAGACCTACCTCACAAGATAATCTCTTATTTATTTATTTATTTATTAAATTTATTGGGGTGACATTGATTGATATCAATTACATTGTTTCCAGGTGCACCATTCTACATCACATTGTTTATACATCGCATTATGTGCTCACCACCCAGAATCAGCTCACTTTCCATCACCGTATGTTTGATTCCCCATCCAAGATAATCTCTTAATTGATATAAAGTTATGACTTTTCCATCATAAACTAATTTTTATGGAGTTGTTCTTTATTATATATTATTATACCCCTGATCTTTAATCCATTTATAAGACAAATCAAAAAGTGTTGAAAGTTCTTTTTTTCCTCTGTTCATATTTTTTCCTCTGAAACCTGGACTAGAGAAAACAAGTTGACTAATAAGAGATAAATTCTTAGAAGAAAGCTTATCATCATTGTTATAAAAATATATATATTTAAAAAGCACAATACAGGAAGCTGGGATGGCTCAGTGGGTTAAGCACTCGCTTTGCAACCCTGGAGACCAGCGATTGAATCCCGGCTGCGGCCCAGGTGGATCCATATGATGAACTGGGGTGTGCCCCCAGTTCAGTTCTTGCCGGGACCTATGCAGGAGGCTCCCGGCCCAGTTCCTGCCCTGCGTAGCCCTGCACCCAATTGTGAAGTGAAACTATATGGAAAACTAATGCTGTCAACTATGGAGACTGTTCTGGACCCACCCCCTTCTTTCTGTCTCTCTGTCTGCCTCTCTCTCTCTGTCAAAAAACAATAAAAATAAATCTTAAAAAAATAAAAATAAAAAGGACAATAATTTCATATGACATGTAAATTATGCCTTCTTTTAGTGTCACTGAGAAATGGATAAGCAATTAATATTACAGCAGCTCTCTGATACCTTGATAAATGGAAAAGAGTTTTTTTTTTAATCTGTTAGAACTTACTCACAAGTTAATTGACCCTAATAGGTGGACGAAAAGTAGCCTCAATTTTTCATAAGGGGAAGTGGATAGAGCCAAGTTCAAAATGAATTCTAAAGTTGTAGAACATACTTAAAAGATACTTAATACTGAGAGGTGAATTTGAGGACAGTTTTATATTTTTGTTTCTTAGTTTGTGATAAATATACCATTTGTGTCCTTTCATTCTAACCTCATATATTATAGAACTAGTTTTAGCTTTAGTTTCAAGCCTGTGGGCAGACATCTAAGGTATACCTCCACAAAGTTATTTTAATGAATTCCACATGATTATATTAAGGTTTTTTTGTATTGTTTTTTCTTCCTTTTTTTTTTGCTGCTCTTGTTTGCACTGACATATGACATTCCACATGTAAAGATTGCATATTATATATTCATTTGTGTGACATTCTGGTAAAGACAAAGTTATCATGAAGAGAACAAATCTGTATTTGCCAGGGTTCAGGACATGCTGTGATTATAGAGTGTAGCGCTAAAGAATTTTGGGGTTTGAGAGTTGATGAATCTATTCTGAACCCTGACTGTGGTGGTTACCACAGTCTGTATATGTGTTACAATTTTTTGAAATGAATAACAAAAAGTTTCAACTTTCCTGAAGTAAATTTGCAAAAAAAAAGTTTAAAAAGATCGCTTGAGTTTTAATTCTAAATCTTAATTTTTATCCTTATTTTAAGTAGTAGAATGATGTTTAGATGGTTTATAGGAAGAGTTGATAAAATTTTTCAGAAGTATGAATGAATTACTGAATCTTTAAATATCTGCTAATTTTATTGATAACTGAAAGTATACTGTGAAATCTTTCTATAACATAGTCCTTGAGGGATCTGAGCAAGAAATCACCTTAGAATTGAGATTCTTTTTCTATCTTTACCTTTTAAATGTCTCTGGTAAATGCAAGATAAACTTTTTTTTTTTCTGTTGAGTTCTTCTTAAAATTAAAGTGTTATAGTGAGATTTTAGTGTTTTTTGCCATCCAATTTCCATATTTTTGTCACTGTGAAGTGTAGACTGTTCTTGTTTTTTTTAAGTTATGTTTTGATTAATTTCTCTATTCTTGTATATCTGGGTTCATCTTAGTCAGCTTGCTAAAATTATAGTTTATAGCTTATATCTCAATATTTTAAAATATGATTCATATACTCACATTTCATAGAATAGACAATATAAAAGTGAAGGAAGCTTATAACAATAAAAATTATCACAAAAAATAATAAGGTAATGTCAACATACTCACAGGGGCAGTGAATCTCAAATTGTTCAGCTTTTAAGTTCTAATTGAATAGGATAATTCAGCACTTCTTTATGTCTGTCTGCAGAATGTACCTAAAAACCCATCTCTCCCTTGAGTAGTTTTTATAATCAGTTAAATATTTATACTGTAATTTATACCATGCTGAAATTAGATGATTGTTCAGTCATAAATGGCAACTCAACTGTGACTGAGTTTTTATTTCTTATTAGCCTTAGAACTTTTCTACTTATATTAAAATGTAATGACTTCCTTCATCATTTAACATGTATCAGTTTTCAACCTCAGATATTCAGTTTGTTATAAACTAATGAAAGAAAAAATTAATAAGATATACACATATTTTTAAATATATAAAGTTGCCCTAAGAGATTAAAACAAAGAAAAATAAATATGACTTTGGAACTTGCTTAACATTCAGGTTAAAACTCAAATTTCAGGATTTATATTGGTTGAAGAAAGATTATTAGGATTGCTTGCCACTATTCTCTTTCTCCTTCATATTTGCATTCTTGTTTACTTTGTTCTTTAGATTCCACATATAAATGAAAAAACATTGCATCTGTCTTTCTCTGTCTGACATACTTCATTCTGCACAATATCTTCCAGGTCTATCCATGCCACTGTAGATGGCAAGAATTGATTTCCTTCTATCACTGAACAATATTCCATTGTATGTATGTACCACTTCCTCTTATCCATTATTCCATCAACAGACACCCAGGTTGCCTCCCTCCACATCTTGGTCATTGTAAATAATGCTGCAGTGAACATATGTACGCATTCATCCCCTTGAAGTAGCGTTTTGGGTTTCTTAATATATTTATTTATTTATTTACGATGAGAGAGAGAGAGAGAGAGAGAGAGAGAGAGAGAGAGAGAGAGAGAGAGAGAGAGAGAGAGATTGAGAAAGAACTCAACTGGGGGGAGTTCAGCATATGGTTCTGCACGGGCCGGGGCCGGGATTCGATCCCTGGTCCCCCATGCTGCAAAGTGAGCTCTTAACTGAGCCATCCCGGCTTCCCCTGGTTTCTTTAAATAAATAACCAGCAGTGAAATTATTGGGTCTTCTTCGTCTTTTGTTATAACCTTTATTTTTAAGATTTTTTAAATTGTTTTTTACAGAGAGAGAGATACAGAGACAGAGACAGAGAGAAGGGGGAGGGCCCATAACAGTATCCATATTTGCACATCATTGGTTTTTCCACATAGTTTCATTCCACAGGTGGGTGCGAGCTGCACAGGGCAGGAACTGGGCCGGGGTTTCACCCTGTTGAGAACTGAACTGGGGGCACTTCCCAGTTCAGCATATGGGTCCGCACAGGCCATGGCCGGGATTCGATCCTTGGTCCCCAGGGCTACAAGGTGAGTGCTTAACCCACTGAGCCATCCCGGCTTCCCTATAACCTTTATTTTAAGGCCTATTTTGTCTGGGGTAAGTATTGGTACTCCAGCCTTTTTTATTATTTCATTTTTCTTTTTGTTTTCATTTTTATGAAATAATTTTCCCCACCTCTTTACTTTCAGACTGTGTGTGTCTTTTGATCTGGAGTGAGTGATTTGTTTGCTTGTTTTCTGAAAATTTAGTTCACACTTGTCAGGAATCTAGAGTATCCTGGGATGATGGTTTTCACTAATTCTATGTCTTTTGAGTTTGCTAATAGAGATTCTTCATGTTGAGGCCCATGCAGCAATATCCCTAGACAAAAGGGAATAAGTGAAACGGTTGAATTAGAGGAATCTGGGGAAGTGAATTGATTAAAAACCCATTTTATTTCCTTTTTGAAACTCTCTGGTTCACTCATTTTTTATAGTAAACTTATTTTAAGTTTAAATATATGTTTGTGAGTTTTTAATTGTAGATGGTTCCTCAATATGGTATGTATTCTGAAATTGTTTTTCCTCAAGGATTTTTCAGACATATCTTTTTTCAAATTGTACTCATAATTAATTGTGTTGAGTTGGATTTGTATTTCTATGTTTTTAGATTATTGAATCAGCAGGACAAGTTGTTAAAAAATAAATTGTAACCATGTGTGATAGAGTTTAAAGATGGCCCAGATTTCATCCCCTCCCCTGAGTGGGGGCAGGACCTGTGAATATGATGAACTATCATTGTAATTGTGGAAGCTTATATGACAAAAGAGATTCTGTAAATATAAATAAGATTTCTAATCAATTAACTTAGAATTAATCAAAAAGGAGATTTTCCTGAATGAGCCTGATATAATTAGGTCCCATAAAAGTAGTCAGAGTTAAAAATAAATCTTAAAAAAATAAAGGGGAGTGGGGAAGCTGGGATGGCTCAGCTGATTAAGCGCTCGCTTTGCAGCCCTGGAGCCCAAGGATCGAATCCCGGCCCCGGCCCATGTGAACCCATATGCTGAACTGGGGTGTGCCCACAGTTTAGTTCTTGCTGAGGCCTATGCGGGAGGCTCCCGACCCAGCTCCTGCCCTGTGCAGCCCTGTGTCTACTACGTGTGTAGTGAAACTATGAAAATCTAATGCTGTCAATTATGGAGACTGCTCTGGGCCCTCCCCCTTCTCTCTCTCTCTCTGTTTGTCTCTCTCTCTCTCTGTTAAAAAAACCAAGAAAAAGAAATCTTTAAAGGTAGTCAGAGTCTAACAGCATGTTATTTAGCTGTCCTGGAAAAAGCAAACTAGAATGTTGTGAACTGCCTATGGGGCATGGAGTGTTTGGCAAAGTCCCGAGGGGGGCCTCTAGAAGTTGAAAAGTGTCTGACCTACACTAGCAAGAAAATGTCCCTAGAACCTTAGGGACTGATTTCTGCCAACAACTAGTACATTTCGAAGAGGACCCTGAGCCTAAAATGAGATTATGGCCCTGCTTCCTACCTTGAATTTATCCTAGTGAGACTCTGAGCAGAGGTGCTCACTAACCTGTACTTAGAATTCCTGACCCTAGAAAAAATGTCATACAATAAATTTGTATGGTCGTATATAGCTAATTTTGAAGTAATATGTTACATAGCAATAGGAAGCGATTACAGTACCAAGAGGTCATTTTTTGAAAGGACATACTTAATAAAAGTGAACTTTCATCAAATAATTCTTATAAAAAGTAGTTTTTGTTAGAAAGAATAAGATACTTTCTTATGACCATTAAAATTCCAGTGCCTTAGACACTTTGATCAGGCAGGAGGTTTTTAAATTTCTAGACAGACTGGTGAAATTTCCAGGAGGCCAGATCACTATACACATTTTTTAGTACCAAGGGATAATTGTATTTGCGTTTAGAAATTCTCTCATCATTGAAAGTACAAAGTATGAGTAAGTTATAACCTTTGTCAGTACAGATTTTAATTACCTATTTCTGATGAAGTTAAACTATAAATTTTCAAATAAAATATGATCCATATTTTAAGTGCTAAACCATTCTTTTTACTATGTTCACAAATTAAATGTATTATAAGAAGTGGTTGGTTAAGCTGTAACAGTTATTTATATGAGATAGTGATGTATACATTTTTGTCATGTATCGGAAAAAGTAACTAGAGATAAGCCCTAATATTCTCATTATGAAATCTTTAAAATTAATTGTCTCATAAAGATAAAATATAAATACATATGAGTCACCAATCTATTAACTGAGATGATTGTAATTTCGTTTTTTTATTGGACAATATATACTTTATGAAGTTGTAATATGCCTTCAAATTATTGCTTGAGGTAGTCATCCTTGAATACCATTTCTAAATGCTTTATTAATGATAAATCTACTACCTGTCTCCTCAGACCTAAGAAACAAGCAAGGTGATTTTTAAAATATAACCTTGTTATAAGATCTCATAGTTTTGTTTATTAGAGTAGCAGAAGTGTATTTAAACACGGGAAAGTTAGAAAATGCGGTTGATCATTTTATTGTTTCTAACTGTTCTGCTTCTTCTCTAGTAAAGGTTATAAATCTCTCCTCCCATCTCCTGGCCATATGGCTTACCATACCTTTCATTTGGTTGAGTACACTTTCTGACCACTAGGCCAGTCTTGGCTGTGTGAGATGTAGGAATCAACAAAATTGGGGCAAAAAAAGATTTTTTGTTTCACTTTATGCCAGAGGCTTTAAGAACATTGTGGGAGCTTTTCTTGATGTGCCATGTGAAGAGCTGCTTCTTCAGCCTGTTTGAAAATGAAAAAAGTCTTGGGCGGTAGACTAGATCCTAGCAGCCAGAACTGAGCTGCAATTGACCAGCAGCCTTCACATGCGAACCTCCTGTTATTTTACAAGCTTTTGATGTTTGTTTCCACAACAAAGTGGAATAATGTAGTCTGAAATTTATTTTTCTCTGAGATGAAAATATGAGCATTTAATTTCTCTAATTAGCACTTCAGTAGTTTTTATTTTTATTTTTATTGTTTTTGACAGAGAGAGAGAGATACAGACAGAGAGAAGGGAGCGGTACCCGAACAGTCTCCATAGTTGTACATCATTGGTTTTTCCACATAGTTTTATTCCACAGGTGGGTGCAGGGCTGCACAGGGCAGGAATTGGGCTGGGGATTTTTATTTTGGTGAGAACCGAATTAGGGGCACTCCCCAGTTCAGCATATGGGTCCGCACAGGTCAGGGCCGGGATTCGATCTTCGGTCCCCGGGGCTGCAAAGTGAGCGCTTAACCCACTGAGCCATTCCAGCTTCCCCACTTCAGTAGTTTTTATTGCCTTTAAACTGAAGACCAAAGTCTTAACTGGTCTACAAGTAATGTTCGGGACACTACTGGATTTTTTTTAACAGTTTCTAGAATTTACCATACATTTTCCTTATGTCAGGAATTCTTTTTGTATCCCTCTTTCAACCAGCAGAAACAGCATATGCAAATATCTTATGGTTATACATAATTATATATGATTAAATGATTATTATTTTTTTCTACTCCATTTTTTTAAGATAATAAAGAGTATGTTATTTTTTTTCAATTTTTACCCCTGTACCTATCAGTATAGAGATATAACAGAAGTCTAATAAATATATATTTAATGAAGTAAAAATAAAATATTTTGGTGTACGATCTCTATTTTCCCCCCCAAAATCAATATTGTCTTTAGAATTATAGCTATGATTCCCTTTTTTTGTTGTTGTTAAATTTAATGGGGTGACATTGGTTGGCAACAATTAGATAATTTCCAGATGTACAAGTCCACATCACATCATTCATACATTGTATTATGTGCCCACCACCCAGAATCAGCTCCCCTTCCATCACCATATATCCGGTGCCCACTCCCACCTCCCCCTACAACTATCCCTCCCCACTCCTCCCCCCTCTCCAGGTAACCACCAAACTATTGAGTGTGTCCGTAATGCTTATGCCCACTCCCACCTCCCCTCCCACTCTTCTTCCCTCCTCCTCCCCTTCCTTCAGGCAATCACCAAGCTATTGAGTGTGTCCATTGGTCTCTGTGTCTTTGTTACTTTCAGTTTTATGTTCCACCTATAAGTGAGGTCATATGTTTCCTGATTCTTTCAGTCTGACTTATTTCGCTTAATAAGATGGTCTCTAGGTCCATCCATGTAGCCACAAACAATTGTATTTCATAATTTCTTATCGCTGAGTAGTATTCCATTGTGTAAATGTACCACATCTTCTTTATCCAGTCATCTATTGAAGGGCATTTTGGTTGTTTCCATGTTCTGGCCACTGTGAACAGTGCTGTGATGACCATGCGGGTACAACCATCTTTAAAGATTAAGGTTTTCAAGTTTTTTGGGTAGATACCAGTAGAGGGATGGCTGGGTCATATGGTAATTCCATTTCTAATTTTTTGAGGAATCTCCATTCAGCCTTCCATAGTGGTTGTACCAGTTTACATTCCCACCAGCAGTGTATGAGGGTTCCTTTTTGTCCACAGCCTCTCCAGCACTTGTTATCCCTTGTCTTGTTGATTATAGCCATTCTAACAGGTGTAAGATGGTATCTCATT